>LWCA01000795.1:0-17738 GCA_001642005.1 Intoshia linei | reverse complement strand
ATTAATTAATTTGATGTATTTTTTATACATTTCAAAGAAATAGTTTTTTATGTAAACTATTAACTATTATCAATCCTTTAAAAGAGTGGTTCCCAAATTTTTTTCAAGTGGAACCATCATATCACATTACTAATTACTTTAAAGTGAGTTATTCTATCTTAATTTTTTTTAACATTATAGTAAAAAATTTTATAAACAATTATTATCCCATTTTTTTAATTTATTAGACAGAATGTGTGTATAATATTAAAAATAAAGTTAAAACTTTTTAATTTTATTAGACAGAATGTGTGTATAATATTAAAAATAAAGTAAAAACAGTCCAATTTTATTAGACAAAATGTGTGTATAATATTAAAATAAAGTAAAAACAGTCCAATCCTAAAAATTGTTATAAATAGCATAAATTCCAGCAAAATAAAATTATAAAAAATCTATTTTGTCATTTTCAATGTGATGATATATATTCAGAACCAATTTAATAAATACTTAAAAATACCAATTGTGTATCAATAATTAATTTTACCATTATTGCAAAGGATTATAATATATAAATGATTGATGTTAAAAATGTGTCCATACTTTTGGCCTTTTTTCTTGTGAATGTTACTGTTCTTTTTATCATTTTCAAATTAAGTTACTATCAAAACTTTTATAAGTTCGTTGCCGTAGATGTTGTTCAAAATGTTAAGGAAATGAAAATTTTAAATTTAAAAATTGCGTAGCAATGAAAAAAATTCCGAAGGATTTGAATTATTATATATTATATAAATTTTCACCGATATGCCTTGACTGGAAATGTGTAGACGTACAATCCATATTTTTTATGAAATTGTAGGATCAATATTTACACTTTATTTTAATCGAAATATTTGAAAAATATGCGTTTATAACATTTTAAAAATTATTTTTTACCGAGAATGCGTAGATTTGTTGGGTTGAAATTTTGTATTTATATTAACTGTAATAAGCTCTATCAGAATAATATTATTTTTTTTTAATTTATAGACCGTTAATTATTTGACATTTTTGGTATTAATAAAATATTTTGGAAAAAAAATATATGAATACTAAAATGCTTTTTTACCGTGATGTCGTCATTTATTCAGATTCAAATTTTTTGTGTATGTTAACAGGATACATTTGTACTACCTATAAATTTTTTTAAATTCTCCAACTTGTTTGATTTTTAAAAAAAAGAACAATTGATGTTTTTGACCGGTAAAATGTGAGTTTGGGAGGTTGAAATTTAGTTTGCGAACACTCCAGGAAAAAACTGTAATTCAACTGTGGATTTTTTAAATTCTAAGACGGGTAGTTATTTACATAAAGTGGAACACACACATACTAAAATCGCGTAGCATATTATATAAATAATTATGTCCCATTTAAAAGTGTACATATGAATAAATTTTTCATGCAGGTTAATTTCTATTTAACGGAAAACAATTCCTGATTAACGGACTGAATTTTTCTCAAGTACAAAATTCCGTAAGTAAGGATGGTCATTTATTTAAAAGTGAATTAACTTTATATATTAGTTTAATTGTATGTAATTACAATAATGACAATTATTAATATTAATTTTAATTAATTGTTTAACTACGAGATACATTTTTAAAATTTTTTCAGTGTTGTTCAGTGTTATACTTAAAAGTACAATTATGTAAAATTAAAAAATTATGACTGTAACCAACATTTTAAATTGAAAAATTATTTATTAATCGGTTTATATGGCAATTTAAAATCAACGTTCGCACTTTTTTAAAAATATTACAATTATCAGTAGGTATTTTATGTTTATAATTGTTATCATTATAAATGATTATTTAGAGTTAATTTAGTAATCCTTACATGTTTATACTTATATTTATACAATTTTATATACGTGGGAAACTTTTTATATTTCAGAATTGAAAATTATCAAATAGATTATGAATACATATTATCGTTGTTTAGTATTTATTATCATGTATTGGAAATGCCAATTTGTCATGTCACTAAAATATTTATTTGTAATTCTTAACTTTAATTACTGAAAACATAGTTTACCATAATGGGTGCACTGAATCATTTATTTGTGGAAATAGTCAAGATTCTGCAGTAACCAATTGACTAATCTCTTGTAGACAAATTTAGAAATTGTAACATTATAATAATAAGGCTTATTACGTTATTATGTACCTTAACAAAACATGTTTCATAAAAATGTTTATATAAAATCTTTTGAAATTGTTTGTTATCACTGTTTACAATATGCAGACCGTGGAGAGCTAGCAGTAGGCCCGTATAATTTTTTTTAAAAAAATGGAACTTCAATACATTGATTAATCGATCGTTGGTTATGTAAAAATTAAAAATTACCGTTGGAAATTGCATTGTTGATCATAAAAATAAAAACAGTAAATATATAAAATTTTTCAACATTTTTTCTATCACATTCTATTTAGATAATTAACTCTTAGACACTACGAGCCATATTTTATTACATAAAATTGAATTACAAATAATTTTAAAAGCAAATGTCATTTATATTTGTTTATTTTTGCACATTTGATAAAATCTTCTTACCTTTACCCTCTTTATATAAATAAATTATACATTTTGATTAGATTAAATGAAAAAAAAATAATTAATAAATGAAATTGTCTAAAAATAATGATTTACATTGAAAAAAAATTTGAGAAGACTAAAAATGATTAGTTTCAATTTTACTACTGGGCGTTTGAAAAAATTTTATTAACTGTGGTCTAATTTAATAAAATTAGTACGTCTGCATTAGTCTTACAACGTTCACCTCTTTAATTTCTCAAATTATCAAAATGTTTATCTGTTTATACATTGCAATGTAGGCAAAAATTGCATTGTATTGAAAAAATGTATAATTTTAATCTACTCGTATCCAAATAATTATTAGTCTTATATCCTGGTAGGGATTAATACTTTCTTATTAACTACCGATTTTTGATGTAATCCATTGTGTTAATATTATGTATTCTTATCAACGAAAATATTAGTAATTTAAATATTTTGAACCGTTTTGCACGCGGAATAATTAAAGTTAACCTGAATATTTACAGTGGTATTTATGTAAAATTAAGATTTTGACTATAATTTAGAAAAATTTTAAAATGCAATCAGAAAGTGACTATATAACAAACGTAGAATTCAGACATTACATCAAGTAATTTTGTAATAAAACATCAACTATAATTTTTAGAGATGTACGATTACTATCTGCAGTTAACCGAAAAGGAATTTTTGCTTTATCTGAAATTCAATCAAAGACGTTTCCAAAAATACTTGAAGAACCGTAATTTTATTAATTTTTCAAATAGATATTTTTTAGTCACAATAACATCATTGCTCAATCTAGAAGTGGTACTGGAAAAACGACATGCATAGCAATATCGACTTTATTAAGAGTGGACATGAATAAAAACGAAACCCAAGTTATTTTAATAAAAAATAAAATTTTAATTTTTAGGTAGTCATTATTCTTCCAACATATGAGTTGGCCAAACAAATATTGGATTTCTATAGTGACATTGTAGAAAATGTCATGATGGAACGAATTGCTAACGCCACGAGGGGTCAACGACGTAATAATTAACCTTTACAATGTACATGTAATTTTCAGTCAAAAAAAGTGATAATGTTCCCATCATTGTAGTGGGTACACCAGGTACCTTATTGTTGTGGGTAGAAGTATTCAAAACTGTTGATTTTTCACAATTATCTGTATTCATCTTAGATGAAGGTAATTTGTATGCAAACATTTATAATTGTGTTAGCCGATAAAATGATCCACGAAAATGGTTTTAAAAAGCAAACAATAGACTTGTCAAGGTTGTGTGTTAATTGTTTGTCTAATTTAGTTTAGTTATGTTAACCCCGACGTTCAACGAATACTTTTTTCAGCAACGTTTGATGAGGAAGTGATGGAATTTGCGAAAACATTTGCTCCTAACGCTGCTTTATTTCAAGTTGAATTACGACACCAATGCCTCAAAAATATATCACAAGTGTACATAAAAACACCAAAAGATTTATTAGCAAAAATGGAACGAATTTACTCAATATACAAAAGTTTCGATGTTGGTCAATGCATAGTTTTTTGTCCGGTATTTGTATTATGTCATTTAGTTTTAACAATTTTTAGACCAGGATATTGACTAATAAGCTTTATGACTACATGAAGCATGAATTTAGTGTTTGTGTTCTTTCGGGAGAAATGGAAATAACCGAGAGAAACAAAAGTATATTAGATTTTCGCAGTGGAAAATATAAAATTATGATTACTACTAATGTAACATCAAGAGGTATTTCATAATTATTTTCAAGGATTATGAAGATCCAAATATTTAGTTCAAGTTTCACATTTTTTCCTTTACTTCAATCCTAATCAATAAAAAAATTGTATACAATAAATAATAGGCCTATTAACCGATTATGTACCCTCTGAAATACATATTATAGTTTTTAGAGCATATTTATCATCATTATATTGTGTTACACCATTTGTGTATATCCAGATTAGCTTTAAAATAGTGTTTTTTCAACATTTTTTAGTGTGTGAACCAACATAAATCAGCATTTAGGAACTAGATTTTCGGAAAAATTTTATTGCATGATTTTTAGGAACGCTAATTTCATGTTTAAGCTAGGATCATTGAAATTTCCATGATTTTAAAGTTTGAAAAGAAAAGTAAAAAATATATTAAAATTTTCGCTAATTGTTTATTATTTTCTAAATTGCTACAATGTATATCTCACCTTTTTATCATTGATATGGTTTGGAATTTCAAAAAAATTATGTTTTACTTAAATTTCGATTGATAACCGTTCCATATTAAACTTTTCATAAATGAGTCTAACACTACATTCCCAATACCAGAGATGTATTTTAGAGAACAGAATGTCATACTTTATTTAATCTTATAAACGTTCAATTTAGGAATCGATATACCAGACTGTACACTGGTTATTAATTTCTCCATACCTAGAGGAGCTGACAAGAAACCATCTCCAGAAGACTATCTTCACAGGATCGGAAGAACAGGTAGGTTTGGCAAAAAGGGAATAGCTTTAAATCTAATTGATTCCGATTATGAACTCGAATCTCTCATGGCTATACAAAAATATTATAGTAATCATTTAAATATATTTTTTATTAATCATATTAAAGATACCGTTATTGAGGAATTACCTCACATAAAAGATATGGAAAAGTATGATAATATTTATATAGATTAAATACATCGTTACATTAATCTTTCATGAATGGGTTTTGTATAGCTTCAGATCCGTCTACCGGACAAACGAGAGTAATAGTTGTGCCACGGCAAACCACCAATCCAAGTACGCGTACGTCGTCTGAAAGTTTAAAAGCGTCGTCTGGGTCTCTTAAATGTTCAGTTCCAGAATCTAATACTATGTTGAAATGGTTATCGTGTCCTTTTAATATTCCCGAAACTTCTCGACCTCCAATAAATTTAACTCGTATTTCTTTGTTTATAAATTTTGATACATCCAATATATTTTGACGCTTTTTTTGTGAGTGACCGTCTTTTAGTCTTTGTTTTGTGGACATTTTTGAAATGGTCGATAATTTGGAGTTGACAGTAAAGTTATTTTGAAATTGGTTATATAATATTTCTGAAACTATTATATTTCGAATCGTTGTTGAATCTGTCGACATTTCATAATATTAGTGCTTATCGTTAGTGACTGGTCAACCCAAATATTAAACTAAAAAATATACCAATTCAATCAAAACCTACTTAAAAATACAATTTGCACAATCCAAAGACTCATCATTATATTCTTATCGATAATGGTAGTGAAACTGATCCGTAGACTCTACTGTAAATGGTTTTTTCTAATAAAAAACGTGAACGCTATAATCTTGATATACAATTAGAATGGGTATAATCAGATCCGATCCTACCAAGCTCGAGGCCAACCGAAAATGAAAACTAGGCCATATAAATGTTTTTTAGAAACGGGGTAATGTCATATAGTCCTTTGCCACCTATCCACGTTTCTTCACTTTATATTAAATTTAATACACAAAATAGTAATGATAGTAAGAATATATTTTTTTATTATCAGTTTAGACAAATGAGACAACTATTTTACAAAAATTGTATCGATGCCGGAATCGGGTATGTTAGGTACTGTGTATATGATTTACATCTAGTTCTTATCAACAGTTTTTAAATAATTGTCTTGGATCGCACAAAACACTAAAGAAATATGTCGAGAACAATTTTCAAATAATTACTGCATAGATTAAATTTGACCATCCTGTCCCATGTGTAATTCGTTTAGCATAAATGAATTTATTATACTATTTATAAATTAAATCATTTGCAATTATTAATTAGTTTTAACATTGTCATTGTTCAATTAAATGCGACTGCAACTGTAAACAATATGACATTACATAAATATTTGTGTGAATTAATTTAACGTTAACTGCATTGAAACTTTCAATTTGAAAGTAAAGCCTGTAATTGCTAGTTCATAAATATCAAGATTTTAATGCTTCGAGACTAAGGGAAAATTTGTTAATGTGTGAAACACAAATCTGTCAAAAACATTTATTATACTGATTATGACAAAAGGTATATAAATTTAACTACAGTTTTATATTGTAGTCAAATATCTACATTTCGAAAAGCTAGGTGCACTATAATATGAATTTAAATGAAAATCTAGACTCGACAAAATCAATAATATCGAAATTAGCAAAAACAATATGTTCTGACGAAAGGATAATTAATAAACATGAAAAAAGGTTGGCATACGGATTCAAACCATTATAAATTTCCAGAGGCAGAATACAAAGCAATATTGCACATTTTTAAATTATATGGAGAGCAATCCGAAGAAATTATTAAAATATTGCAACTTCAAAAAGTTGAACAAGAAAGAGTGAAACGAGAAATAGAGGAAAATAAATATAGAATGGAACAAACGAAAATTGAACAAGACCGATTGAAACGTGA
Source organism: Intoshia linei (assembly GCA_001642005.1). NCBI lineage: Eukaryota > Metazoa > Orthonectida > Rhopaluridae > Intoshia > Intoshia linei. The sequence goes on along the minus strand of LWCA01000795.1, from coordinate 10,725 downwards.
AATGGAAGGAAAAAAAAAACTTGAATTAAAAAAATACAAAATGAACAAAATCAGTGAAATAAAATTAGAAAATCGATTAAAACCAAAACCAGTCGGGAAAATGAAAAAAACCTCCGACTCAATTATAGCTCGGATGCGAGTTCTAAATGCATTTAAAAAATAAATAGTTACTTTAGCATTTAATGGGATTGTTTTTTAGGTACAATTTGATTTCATCGGAATAACAAGCATTGAAAAGGTATTTATCGTCAATTTCGCATTGTTGAACGCTTTCCACCTTGTACGAAACGTACGGTTTTAAACTGAAACTAGAAAGGTCTGGGACAATAAATTCTGGAACCATTTCTTTAACGATTGGAGTTTCGTATGTTTGTTCTGATTCACGCATGTGCTTCGGGATGTATTGTTTCTTTTCTAGTCGTGTCCGAAAATGTTCAGGGGTATGCTCATTTTGTAGTAACTTTGGTAATTGGTCCTTGTTAGATCGAATTGGATATTCTGGAGCATACATTTGTTGGACTTCCTTAATAATTTCTTTGTTTCCACCACCCACTTTATCTGTTCCAAAATCAAGTGGATTCAAAGGCAATCTTTTATCGTACGGGTGCGGTGTTTTATTATTCGGTTTAACCATCTGAATAATATTACGTGTACTTCCGAGCCTAAAGACCTTGGCAGTCAACATTATGATTTACGAAATTACTATAAACTTATTTTGAAATTATAAATATTTAAAAAACGAACTTTACTTACCCATAACGATAATTGAAATAAAAGCATGTAACTATTTTTTTGTGTTAATTTCAATTAGTTTAGATTATAAATGGCTCCTCGTGGAAATAATATTATAGCGAAACCGCATTACAGAAAACACTACACGTATAGAATAAAAACACATTTTGATGCACCACAGAATAAAAAGAAACGGCAAGCATTGAGGATTAAAAAAGCTGAAATTAATGCACCTAGGCCTGTTTGTGGTCTTCTTAGACCATTTGTTCATTGTCAAACATCAAGACATAATAGAAGAATTCGAGAAGGAAGAGGATTTTCACTGGTTGAGTTAAAGGTATCTTTTTGATAAATTTCAAACATTTACTTACACTTTTGAAGGTTATACCGCATTTCGGTATTTTAATTTGTGTTTGGTACATGGGTTTTGAGAATAAAACGCTAATAATAAGATTTAATAATTTGGAATCGTTATAACGTTTTTTACTGGTGGCGTTATTTCTAATGTAATAGTACAAGTGTGTCTAACCTTTTTTTGATGCGATCGAATTTAAAAATTTTTAACGAGCAACGATCGACTAATACATTTACTAGAAAAATGTTTCTCATCGAAATCCATGTTAAAAATTAAAAAATATGATGGTAGAAAACATAAAAATTAAAATTCGGTATAATTCGAAGCACTTTCGCTGCATATTTGAAAATTATCGGCAAAACCTAGTATAAGAAATAATGAACTAATACAAACGTTATAATTGAATGTAGCAAGTGTATCATTTAATAATATTGCTAGAGAAGGGGTTAAATAAGTAAAGTTCTAGTACTCTTGCATAGAAAAATAATTTCTGAAGGAATTTTTAGAGAATGGATCTTTAAAAAATGCTCGTAAATCATAGTAAAATCTTGTTTGGATATTTTTAAAAATTTATAAAGTGTTTGAAACGATTCATAAATTGAGTTTTGAATACGTTATAACCATAAAATATTTCGCGAACCCTCTGGAAAATTATAGGGACCCCAGGTATACACGGATCCCAGTTGAAAAAAGACAGCTTCATTATATAATTATAGACTAGAAATCCGATAAAAAATATTTATATGTGGTCCACTGGATTTGCATTACTATCTGTTTAACGGTTGTTTCTAAAATTGAATGAATAGGTGATTCACCGGTGAATATTACATTTATGTAGTCTGGCGGTAGCGGACCCAGTCATATGAAAATCGTAAGTCCTATATACACATTAAAAAAATTTCGTTTATTTTCTATATAAATTTTTTAATTCAGTGGTTGCCAAACCGCTATTTCATGGTTACCCTGTTTGAGTAAAAAAAATGTTTCCAACCATACTAACATTCTTTCTAACGTTCTATTTTAATTTAGAATACTAGCCCATTATAAGGCTTCTAGTACCATTTTTATACACCAGTGGTTTTCAACTTTTTTTTGGTTTGCGATCCCCTTATAAACAAAAGATGTTCGCGACCCAAAAATTTTCAAAATGTAAAAATATTTCCGTAACATTAATACTGTCAATACAAAAATAAATAAATGTATTGATAAAATTTTCAAATTCTCGCGACCCCCTGGTTGAAAAGCACTGCTATACACCATTTTTTCACTTGAGGTCTACGGGCCCCTGGGTATGCATAATATTTTATATAAACCCCAAAATCCACCATTAGAAATACGCCGTTTTTGGCCAAAAACAAATTTAAACATATTAACAAAATTTTTTTTATATTTATAAAATATTAAAATGAAAACTAACAACCATAAATATCGATGACAAAGACGAATCTACATTTTCGGGAATCAAGAAATTTATTATTAAATATAAAAACTATTTTGTATGTAAACCAATTCTGTGAAGAGGAGTCTTGAGTTATATGACGTTATGTATTGATTACTAAAAAATGGTGTCCAATTTTTGATTTTTGGGTTTGACTATAATTCATGGTTTACTTTTTTACCGAGAATAAAATATCTTTTAATTTTAGAGCTAGTGAATTTTATAGCTATAGCTAATTTTAGAAATTGGCTTTTTTCCTTATTACTATTGTTAAATTTTTAGTTTTTTTACAGAAATTTTACTTTAAAGAAATTGTAGAAATACAGGTTCGTAGAGATTTAAGTTTAAGAACCACTGTAATACATCTTAAAATTGAATTATATTTAAAAAATATAAATTTAATTCATATGCAACCCACATACAAAATTAAACCATTTATACAGGCATAAATGTAATATTTATACGTCTTATTAACAAAATATTTTCTAATTTTTTTTAAAATTCCCTACGATGCATATCAACTTTTTTCAAGGATGGCGTTATGAGCTAATAATTCATAAGTTTTTTTAATTTAGTAGATTCGATAATTACGAGACTTTGCAAAATGCGATTTTAGCTTGTGGTTTTTAATATTTTTATGTTGTGGTGTATCTCCCGGTTCGTTTACTTTATATTATTAACTATTTAAAAAACGATCTTTGCAGCAAAGCGTTCTAATTGATTACTTATATGTACTTGTTTTACAAAACGGTTCAAACCATAAAGTTTGTATTTCCATAAATAACAATAATTCGTCAAGTTTAAATTAAAAATTTTTTACAATCTGATGCCATGATTTGAACACAAACTTCTGATAGTCTTGCAGAACTTATTATGTAATTTAAAAATTAAGTACTCATCAATTATATTTCATAATTGGTTTTAGTTTACTATATTTAATTTATTTCGTATATTTAGGAAGCAGGTATTTCTGCAAAATATGCCGCAACGATTGGAATAAGTGTTGACAAACGACGAAAAAATAAATCCGTTGAATCAATTCATCGTAACTTTGAAAAACTTAAAGCTTACAAATCTAAATTAATCTTACTTCCAAAGAAGAGCAGACTATTGAAAAACAAACCAGCTGAGCAAAAGAAAAAACGAGTGTTGTTGAGAAAGAAACGTCAATATATCATGGAGGTAATTACCTAATATATATGCCGATAATGATCATTTAGCACATTGGTGCATCTGAAGGTTTGTTTAAGGGTAAGGTTTTCATGCCGGTTGATTCAACCAAAAAGGAAATTACCGTAGAATACAAAGATATCAGCGACAAAGAACGTCAATTTAACGTGTACAGAAGATGCCAAGAAGCCAAAGCTCAATTAAGACATGAAAATAAAAGAAAGGCTAAAATCACACAAGAAAAAAAATAACTTGTTCAAATAAATATTGAATTTCAGATTTATAATATTGTATTCTAATGGAATAAATTCGATGTTTTTTAACAATTCGTTAATTGTTGCAGATGGACTTATTGAACAATCTGCATTGTTTCACTAATATGGTTCGTTTAAGTAAATATTAGCCAGGTGTCAGTAAACGACACAATTTTCATTTTACAATGATCGAAATTTTTAAATTTATTAATACTCCTCACGATAAAAAGTCGGCCAATAACTACGTAGATAATCTCAATGGGTTTTTAAAAAAATATTAATTATACATTTATATCTAGTTATTACTCAGTTCTTCTTATCAGCATATTTGTAATGGTGTCTGGTTTACACGCATACATAGGCTCACCTATAAAATGCTGGTGCCCAGTAATTTCAAATTTAATTAATAAATAAAATAAAATATAGGCTCATTTCACTGGATCGCATGTAAAATACACAGACTCGTTTTGCTGGGTTCAAAACACTTACTATCTAGGTACGTTAACTTAAATCAAGCATGACAATAATTTAGATGTGAATCAAACAATATCACAAGCAAATAAGGCCACTACAGCAATTAAACAAACACTTCAGTATTATCAATGGATTCCATTTATTTTTGCCTTCCAGGCATTAATGTTTTATATACCAATGTTAATTTGGCAAACTTTTAATACTAAAAATGGAATTGATGTTGATGACGTGATAAAATCATGCACTAAATTGCAAACATCGTATTCAAAAAATGATATAGACAGAGTAGCTTTGCAAATCAACAAGTATAGATCATTTCAAAAAAATTTTAAAGCAAACATTATTACATCCACTAAAGACTATTCTTTGTTCGCCTTATACATTTTTCAAAAGTGCTTGCAAGGTACATTTATTTTGTATCAAATATTTTATTTTTAGTGGTAAATCTCTTGTGTCAAGTATTTTTAATACAGTGGATATTTTCAGTAAATTTCTTACAAGTAGGTTACAATGTTTTGAGCCGATTATTAACAAATACTAGTTTTGAGGATATGGGAATCAATATAAAATTCCCTCGAGTGACTTACTGCAATTTGCAGGTACATTTTTATAAATTTAGTTTTATTTACAAATGTAGGTAAGATTGTTGGGTAATGTAGCTCCATACACTGTTCAATGTTCTCTACCAGTCAATTTGTACGCCCAAGTCATGTATATACTGTTTTGGTTTTGGGTTGCAATACTTTTGTTTTTCACGATTATGGATCTGTCTATATGGATAAGTAGAATAGTATTGATGCGCCGAGAAAGCATTATGAACGGATTGCAATGTGTGGACCAAAAAAAGAATTTAAAAAAAATTGAAATCGACCAAGACAGTAAACCGCAACCGGCACCAAGTTCACCAGAAGACGAGTATCCGAAATATGTCAAGTCTTTGTCAACGGATGAGATATTCATTTTGTGTTTCATAAAGAGTACAACTAATTCATTAATAGCAAAACAAATCAATAACCAATTGTTCAAATTGTTCAAAAAAAATTAAATCAAATTAAATTTATTAAAATACAGTTTAATCGAGTAAAATCAATAAAGCATACAAATATTATTGAACCACTTTCACGTATCCTTTTGGGAAAAATCCAACTCTTCCATTTTTTCGACCTGTGCACCAACCTAACAAATAATCAACACCTTTTCAAATTAAAAACCTTTTTCGTCGGCATCTTTGATCATTTCAAATTCTTCTCCTAAATATGCTATAAACATAGACTAATAGAATCAAATACCAATGTCTAAATCAAATTCGTCGCTATCAGTGGCCTTAAACTCATAAATAGCGATAACTTTTTTCCCTTCAGCTTGTTCCAAATTAACACTTATAGTTTCTCCATCAGCATGAGTTTGAGTTTCATTTTCATTGGAAATGGCATCATTATCACAATCTACAACTTCGGTTTCAGATTTCTCGGAGACGGGAGGGTGTATAGCTCCATTTCTGTTATAAATAAGGATAATAATAAAAAAATTAAAACAAAAATTACGTGTTTTTAATTGATGTTCGTAAATCAGTTCGAGTGGTAATACTTGTGACTTTAACGTCAGTGTTTGATTTAGATATTGTTTGCAATTCTGGTTGATATTCCTGAAACACGGGCCAATTCATTGGCATATTTATTCCATACATTTTCGACCAATCTTCCAAGTCTTTTTCAAAATTTATTTTTTCAAATTTTAGTTTCAAATCATCATACGCACTTAAATATCTAAATATTTAATTTCATTGATTGTATAGCCGTCATGAATACAAGTTAGCCATGTTACGTGTTGAGTCAAACCATAGGTCGGGATTATCGGCTCGAAATGAAACAAGAACATTTTGGTAGACATTTAATGTCGGCTTGTGGACCCATTTACAAATTAAAAAAGAGATGATTAAATGATATTTTTGCGTCGGTACCATTATAGTTATGCAATATACATTATTACTAAAATAATCAAAATTAAAAATTACACATTATTGATACGATTATCATCTGATTGTACAAATTCAAGAATAATTTTTTTGAGAAAATCTAATCTTTGTTTTTCAACCAGATCAGTTCGTCTATAAACCTAAAAAGGGTAAAAATAAATTTAAAAAAGCAAACATCTGTCATATCTTCCATATATTTAGGGTTGAGTTTATCTAATTCTGCTAATGCAGCCTTATATTTGTTGCAAAGGGATTCAGAGTCCAGAATAACTTTTTTGTATTTATCAGCAATTTTGTTTTTCTAAAAGAATGGGTAAAATAAAATGTAAAATAAACACTTATACCTGCTCTTCTGAAAGATTTACATTTTCTTTACAATTTTTGGCATTAACGTGTAGTGTACATTCCATTTTTTTGATAAAATGATATTCTTTCTTTAACTTGTTTACTTTTTCATACGATTTAAACCAAACTTTCTGACACTAAATAAAAAAATCAAAATAAACAAGTTCAAGTAAAAAAATTGGCAAAATCATCATTACTTTGCGAAAATCGTCATCGAATACTTTAGATTCTTTGTATCCTCCAATAAGGGATTTGTGTAAAGTGGTGGTTTTCCATTGTTTAATTTCACCAATTTGTTTATCAAGTTTAATTTTTATTTCATTGTGGGAATTGGCCACAGTATCCGCAGTTTTTAGCAAAGTTGACCAACAATCAAGGTTAGATCCATATTCATGACCTAATATATATTACTCAAACATGATAAATTTATAACAAACTCTTATCGAGTACTTCAGACCATTTCTTGTCCCATTCCTTCAGGCTTCGAGCATAAATCTTTTCAATTTCCGATCTTTGTTGTAAACAGGATGTGAGATCTGAACATGTTTTGGCAATATTGTCTACACGGCGGACCACCTTTAAATAACAGTATAATACTTGCAAAGTGCAACTTAAACAATAAAAATAAATAATTACCGTTTTATAGTTATTAGGTTCCCAAAAGCTTCCATTTTGGTGAGATTTTACTAAAACGTCATCTTTGTAAGTATTATTGTGCATGATTTATATCTAAAGTAAAATTAAAAAAATTACACCTTTTTACAATAAAATATTGATTTATCCAAATTAAAAAAAATTAAAATCGCAGTAGGCAATTTGTAAACATTAATTCATCGAATAAACGAGACAATATTTTTAAAGTAGTTATAGTTATACAATGTAATTAGTCAACCAAGTTGAACCAACTAGATTTACTATTACATGAAATTTTATACAAGATATTATAACTAACATGTAATCAATATTTATCCATAGGAATTTTAAAAGTAAACTAAAATCGATTTCTAATAGCCAATGTTTGATTTAACTCAATATGTTTTCATTTTCAACTTACTTTATGTATGAATTTCTATTCATATTTTATATAATTTATAATGTAATGGAATGTAATTGGAATGGTGACATTATTTATTTAAGAGGAGTCATTTGCGTTATCATGATTTAATATAATTAAATTAATTGCATTTTTCATTGTTTCAAGGTAAAATTCTACAATTTTGTCATTTTACGCTTCATCAGACAAGTTAAATTCCACACCAAGTCGCTTGTGTTGTATAATTATAATTAGACTAGGTGTTAGTTATTTTGGTTAATATAATTATTTAAATAATTTGAGAACCTATTTTAATGTTATACTTGATTAATTTCTTTTATAGGATGGTTTTATAAAATTATTGTATAATTCCAGTGCAGTGCACTGCAGTTTTTTGATATTCACTTTTAAAGGTATCCATAACAAAACTAGTCAATTTCATTTTTAGTTCACTTGGATTTAAGAACGCGTAGAAAGTAAATTGATGTTCTCATATGAACCAATGAAAATGAAGAATTCTTCTCACTAAACTGTAAATGGAAAATATACATTTCTACAAATTAGTTGAAACAAATAATCCGTTTATTCACAATTGTCAAACAATTTCAGAAATGTCAACATTATTGATTGAAGACAATTCAGTGAATATTTGCCATATATTTTATCTGTTCAATTCTCATTTTTTTAGAAATTGTAGGACGAATATTTACAATTGTTATTTTGTTAATTCAAAAAATTGAAAAACGTTGCTTAAAATTTACATATTTATACTCCGTTTCAAAAATAATGCGAGTTGATATTTTTTTTAAAGATTCAAAAGATTGTGTAGTGTAAATATAACAGTAAAACTGCACAAATAGTCTTACTAAATTTGAAACTAAAAAATATAAATTTCTTCTAGCCCTTCTATAATTAAATATTAGGTGATTCACAAAGTTATGTCGTTTTTATTGATACAATTGATTAGAAATGCTTTATCACCGATAAGATTTCACATATTTCGAAATATAAGATATTTTTTAACAATCATGTGTACGACCACATCAGATGAAAACGTAATTTATTTAAATCTACATTTATTCAATCATCATTTAGACGAAATATTTTAATGATTTTGAGGCACATTTACGTCATATTTTACTGTATGAGTACTTTAAGGACCTTAGTGCAGTGGTAGCTACCAAAAATATATGTGTTGTGTATGTATATGTATATATGTATGTAAAAATATATGTGTATGGTAAGGATGTTTTAAATGGCAGAAAATGGTTTAAAAGATTTAAACTAAATTATAAATTTTTTTTATCAACAATATGAAAAACAACACATTTGAACCGTTTAATAATATTATTTCCAGCGCCCGTTAAATTTTGAAAACGCCCCCTGGGGGCGTTACCGCCCACGTTGAGAACCACTGTCATAGAATACACAGACAGTGAAAAGGTTAATAATTGTTAAGTTTTCACTTATAATAATAATTGATAAACACTTTAGAATGCAACTATCTACCTTTACGCTCAAAAAGTGAAAAAATACTTTTGTTCACTATTGTTGCTGTAAATTCATTAAAATATAAATTTACCGAGAAATTCCAATCACTAGTTTGTATATAATGCACAGTGTGCATTGCATACTATACGGATGTTGTGCATAACTATTAAAAAAATTACCGATTAAGTTAATTTTTGGTTTATTTCAAGTTTCCAGCTTTTATTGATTTAACTTTTAAAACATTTATTTATATTACTAAACTTATATATTACCGTTTGGTCTGTTTTTAAATTTCTATATTAGATTAATCTGACTATTCCATATTAAGTGATGGACTTAAAAATTTAATTTATACATTTGACGGTTATTTTTTACTAATACAAATGTACACTTATTTGTGAGTTGAAGATTTTTACTACCCTTATTCTATCCATTGTTTCAATACACTCGTTATTTTAATGATTTAAAAAAGTTCATTTTATTTTTTTCAGTGTTCATTAGAGCAGTGGTTCTAAACCTTTTGCATGTCACGACCCCTTATTAAAAACTAAAATTTGTTATTTTTCACCCAGTGTCGGACCTACCGTACTTCGAGACTCCTCTACGGACGGCCTCCGTTGGTTTTACAAAATTATTCCGTCATTTTTCCAAACTGAACATTTAAAAAATTATATTCTAGATTCTGTAACAAAGTTTCCCAGTTATTTTTTTGTATCTCTTTTTTTTTGAAATGTTTTCAACCGCCCTTGAAAAAAATTTCGATTACGTCCAAAATAGTAATATATTTAACATAACACTGAAAAAGGTTGAGAACTAATTTAGATTCTATATTGTCCAAATACAATTAGATTGCCGCTCAATGCCAGATAATTACATAGGTAGTCATTCTCCGTTTACCCATATCCATAGTGGTTCATATGAAATTCTAGGTGGTCCATAAGAAAAATTTTAAAGAAAATGAAGATAACCTTTTTTTAACAATAATATTCATTATTATTAGTGAATATAAAAAAAAGTTTGGGAATCACTGGCATAGTGGGTTATATTGAAATTGCAGTGACAAATTTTTAAAATCATTGGATGTGGTCTATCATAGAGATTTAACCATTAATGGGTTCATCTTATTTTATGCACATTTAATTAATTTACTTTAACATTAGTCAACTCAATTTACAAGTTTTTATATACTTGTCAATTAATAAATTTTCGAAATAAAAAAATGAATGTAAAAATGCTTTTTTGGTCGTAAAAGCGTCACCTTAAATAAATCGTCAGATTATTTTGTGTTTTAACTGGATATAACTATCATCCGTATATTTTTTTAATTTTTAGAACTGTTTCAATTTTTTATAATTCTAGGACGGGTTTGAATTTTTAAAAAAAAAGGACATTTGGAGTTTTTAACAAATTTGAATCATTTTCCATTGAATCTGATGTGAAGTTTGATTCTTCAGCACT
>LWCA01000824.1:0-16991 GCA_001642005.1 Intoshia linei | reverse complement strand
AAATTGTTCATTATCCAAAAATAACCCATCACGCACAGTCAACTAGTAAAAACTTGCACATGCATTACGTTTTGTTTTGACTGTGCGTATTATAACATTATAGCTTAAGAGTTGAATAGTTAACTATGCTACGACATTACATTCTGTTTTATGTTATGCTTTGACAGTAACGCGAACTGTATTACATGATTCAACTCTATTAACTGTTCTTGGTAATTTTAATTTTTAACACATGAAGTTGGTGTTTATTGTTTAATTTACATTATCACTTTGGTAGCTATTTTAATAGTGTTTATTATCGTTATTGTTAATAAAATGTCACGAGATTCGCACAAGAACATATTAATTGATGTTTTTATGTTTCCATTTAATTTATTTTAGATAGAATTTTGTCTACTCATTTTTGAAAATTTGATTTATTTATATAGATATTGAAATTTATTGAGTATGGTTTAATCAACTATCAAAATTATTATGTTTATCAAAATATTACAAATTTTTGCATTCAACACTATTGTCCTATTAGTATTTTCGGTAACATGACATTTTTGAATAAAAATAAATTGTTAAAATGAGTTTTATTTTTATGAAACAATTTTAAATTTGGATTATTTATGTGTTCGAATTCATAGTCAATTTGTGGTTTAACCATTTGGTCAATTTAGCGTGGCACTATTTTATATGTAATCTATAAATATGGAGTCACGAAATTTATGTTTATGTATGAACGAGCCGACAGCATAGGTTTTTTTATATTTATTTTTTTAAATTAGTTGATCATAGAGTTTTTTTACGTTTTTAAAGTTATTCTATATTTTAAATCTAGAGGTATTAGATTAGATTTTCTATTCTAAATGCTGCAAATAATTTTTAGTTATAGAGTGAATTTTTCTGAAATTTATATTATAAATTACATAGATACAGTTTTGATTATTTTAAAAACTTAATAACAAATTGTTAATGTAACTGGTACTGGTATATAAGATTGTATAAATTAGTGGTTTTTAACTTTTATAAAAAAAATCTTAGTCGTACGCTACTTTATAAATTGATGGTTTTATAAAATATTTGACTATAGTTTTTTTGATTGAAAATAGTATTTATACAACTGTTTTAAAGTACAATTCTGGTTAACCTTTGAGTTAAAATTATGATAATATAATACAACGAGTGCAAATGTGAATCGAAAAAGATAGATTAGATGTTTTTAAGCTTTTTGTGTTCGCGACCCTCTTTATAAACATGTAAAATTTTCTATATACTCCAAACATCTTATCATTTCACATAAATGAAAATATTTAAAAATTATATTCAGTTTTATATATATTATATACTGTGTTTAAATTTTCACGACCCCTTGGTTAAAAACCACTGGTGTAGACTGTAAACATCATTAACATGCAATCATTATTTAAAACGTTAAAGATAAAGACAAATGAACATTATCATCACTGATGTACGAAAACGTGAATTAAATAATTATAAAGGTTATACAACAAATGACTAATAATAATTAAGTAATAATTTTAGTTCATAAAATGAAATATGATACAATAAAAATAGAATAAGTAAAAATAATATTAAAATTATAATAATGAATTTTTTCGTTGCCCAAAAATTTATATGTGGACTTTTTTGAGAACCACTGGTATAAATCAATCTTATTCAATACACAAAATTAAAAGGGTGTTTTAGAATTGCATGTCATAGTTTATAAAGTGGATTTTTCTTTTTAAGGTTGGTAAACTTTAATTAATAATGGTTGGATTTAAGTATTTTGATTTATTTTTTTTTGTTAAATTATTCGACTATTTTCAAAATTTTAAATTATTTATATATGAATCATTGGATATCGTATAGATGTGAAATCTCTGGTATATTTTGGTGACAGTATATAACAGTTAGGGTGGATTTAAAAAAACTATAAAACCAAAAAGTAATTTTTTTCCATACAATGTAAGTTAATTTTAAAGTCACGCATTGTTTAATTTTTATGTACATTACGTGTGTAGTATACGTTTACGTGTAGTATATAGTTTGCAATATGTAGTGTAGTAAAATTGATGGTACTTGAATCAATTTCTTTTTCTTCTCTATAATTTATTGATATATTTATTTGTGAGTAATCAATTTTTTTTAAATACATATAAAGCGACGAATCGAAATTTTTATCAAGGTAATGCAATATAGAATATTTAACTCTGTCCACTCTGTCATCACTACGTTACGTGACATAATGTATTTTTCTCTACTGGATTCCTCTTTTTATAACTTAATAAATATCCTCTTTTCACTACGACCCTTTTTATCTCTGAGTTGCATTTAATTCGTATTATTCAGGTTAATAAAATTTTTAAAGTTAGCAGTTCGCCAGATCACACTTGGGTTGTTCGATTATATATAATAACAAATCTCTATAATTTATTCAACTATTTATACATGAGTTAATTATAATGAATGACAAAAACGATATTTCAATGAATACTATTTTATAATTTGATAAAAATGTATAAATATTCCTTAATTTGAAGTGTTTTTTGTTGTAATTTAGAATATATTCATCAAGTGGATGAATAAAATGAAATCTACACATTGTTATATTGATTAGTTATTAAAATAATACTTGTCAAAGTGGTCAGCACAAATGCGTAATTTGATTCCTATTTCGAAACCGGTATTGTTCATTTTGATTTAAAGTGGTAGCATACTATGAAATGAAAATCAAATTAACATATCCATAAAATGCAAGTTATCTAATCTAATATTTAATATATTGTCATTTACTGAGAAATATCGATTAGTTGACTGGTTCATTTAAAAAGAGCCTATTAAAATGATTATATTAATAACACGCAGTTTATAGTCTCTTGATAATTGATAATATATATTTACTCTAATTAAATACGGATGAATGTTTATAATATTAATCAATATTATGGTAAAATAAATGACACTTGGCAGGCTAATTTGTATGAGAATTAAACAAACACAATACCCTTATGGTGAAAAGATGTTATCATATTTTTAATTATTCATCATGATTGATTCCTTATTAAAATCACTAATATGATGAATTTTTCTTACATTTTTTTAAAATGTTCATTTAAAACCCAACAAAATTTTTGCACGTATTCACACATTTAGGTGTTAAAATTTTTATTGACTAAAAATCCAATGTCAATCTTTTGATTATGATCTCACTTGTTTGACACTTTCACTGACACAATTTTAATAAACCATTAATTATTTTGTCATAAAACACGGTATGTGTGATTATGCCACATCAATTTTAAATTAACACGGGTCGTTCATCCTCGTCGCTATTTCGAATATTTTATATATCTAAAATGTTATCATGAAATGTAAATCATGAACATAATCACACAATTGTACATTAAAGTGTTACCGCTCTTGTGTTATCTACTCACTGGACATTTAAATAGACTTAACACACTAGTCTAGATCCACAGTTAACATATAGAAATAATTGTATTGCATGTTCAATATAATATTATACTATTGTTGTAGCGGTATTCTTTCAACTTTAGATGTAATAATCCTCTTGAGTGTCCAGTGTTGATACAAATAATTTAAAATTTATTATTAATTATTTTAATCTAGACTATCTGTTCAATATAATTTAATTTCATGGATAGATTCCAACTTGTTTTTCTAGATAAATATACATATAAATTCATTTTTTATGTACCAATTTTTTTTATGTTGTCATCCATTTTTATTATTTCATTTTCCATTGAATCTATATTTTTACCAATTTTTTCCAACTGTGTATCAACTTCGGTTATCAAATAGTCTAAATTTTACGTTACGAAGGTTCCATATGTTTTAAAAATTACAACTATAACATTAAAATTGTTAACATTCCTATAATATAAAACCTTTATTATTTTTAAACTTGTGCCACATTTCACAATTTCTTAAAATATTCTTATTCATACTCGAATATTCTCCGTTAATTATTACATTCATTGAGTCGATAGTAGTCAATTCGTCTTTAACAGCTAAAAAATATTATAGTATTTTCTACAAAATATAAACCATTCAATTCTGAAAAAGTATAATCACATAGTGCCTTTTTCGCTTTTTTTGATAAATTTTCTAACAAAACAAAATACACACGCAAAATTAATCAAACCTATATTTGAAGACATTTCAAATTGTCAATTTTAGTTTACTTACATAAACAATGACAACATCAACTTTTGTATACACTTATTAAATCCATTTCAATAAATCACTCATTTAGTTGAGAATACACTTTTTCAGTGCCTTGACCAGATTCTTATCAATCCAATGTAGAAAAATTGGTAATACACACGCATATAATTGGAAGGGAACGAGCAGGGTCTTATTTTATTTTTAGCAAGACTTTAAATTTTAAATTTAATCGAATAAAATTAAAAAGTGTTTCTTTACAAAATTGAATTTATATAATCTGAAAATATTGGACTGTGAGCGGTTGAAAGAGAACAAGAGTAGTAATGAGAATTGCAAAAAAAAATAACCAAAAAAACAATCTATCAACAACTGTAGCCACACGCCTCCACTCGCTAGAAGTTGATTCTTCATCAAGCAACGCTGAATTTTTCCTATTTTCATTATAATCCACTAATTTGGTTGCATTAAGAGAATGCATATCCCAAAGCTTTTTTTGTTTTTTGTTTAATGAAATTGTACTGGATGAAAATTTATCTCGTGTATTGGATTTGATTAAACCCGATCGGCGTTTTAAAAGTGAATTTCTATTATTTTTGTCGTTTTTTTTTATTCTTTTAAACGAATTGATGTTTTGGTAATGTTTCATAAATAAAATTCTCGACAAATACTTGAAAATTATAATTCTTAAATACTTCGGTACGGGTCGATCTGTAACACAGTGAATATTGAGCACAAATACTGTCAAAATCATACTCAACGTCGTTATAGCCTATTAAATGTGTTAATTTTTAAAACTGAAATTATACCATAGTCAACGTCAAGTACACAGCTAAAATATAATATATGAAATCATAATTAACAACCTAGAATGGGTATGTTGTCTGAAGTTTTTGGAATGCTATCAGTTACATTTAGTAAAAAGATTCTAAATGAGAGTAAAACTACCACACCGATTTGTACTTTCTGAGCTGGCGTACAAAAAAACATGGATAACAGCAATATCGATGTCATTATACTTGGAAAAATAACATTTAAAATATAAAATGTGTATTTTCGACGCATTTTTATTCTAAATAAAATGTTGGCGTAATGCTTGTTGTTGCAATTGTAGCAGAATCCTAGCATGTGTTTATAATAATATTTCATAAATTAAACTCTCATATAGTACGTCTGTTGTAATTATATCCCATTCTCCGTTCGGCTCATAAGAGTCGAGGTTGATGTTATCACTTTTTGATAGATTCATTTTTTTCGTGTGATACGACCATGAACCAAAAATTAGTGAACATTCTTGTTCGTCAAATGGATAATAGCGAATGTCTATGGAACATAATGTCTAAATTCTAAATATTAAATATTGGGTTTATTTACCTCGAATATTCCACCAGGTTCCCAGTGAACTAATCCATTCGATGAAATGTACACGAGAAAATTTGAATAGTCTTTATATATTTTGTTGATACTAGATATAATTTTAAAAGTGTTTTATCATATATTTATAGAATTACTACCACATACACACAACCCTCAATTAGACCGTTCAGTTAATAGGTGCAATTCATATTCATGCAATGTATGATAGCTATGAGAATAGCTTAGAACAGTGTTTCTCAACCTTTTTTTCGCTGTGAACCACCATAAACTAACGTTTCCCAAATGCCGGTTAGCGGAAGACTATTTTTAATAACTTCGAAATTAATAATCCTTCCTAAAAATGTATAAAAGCTTTATAAAGATATTTCTATTTTCAAATAATTTTTTTGAAAAAACCTATTTATTCAGAAATATTTTCTTAAAATTTTTGTTTTTTAAATTCTACGACTATTAAGTAAACCTTTATCAGTAATCCAAGGATAAATTCTGAATAGTTTTTAAAATAATGAGCATTATCATCAATTGCAACCTAGAAAACTTATAATCAATTGCAATTGTAAACCTACCTGCTGTTTGTACCAAGTACATAATAATCAAGCTAGTATTGTAAAAAATAAATATTACATTAGTCTTAAGTTTTCATAGTTCCAATACAATCGTGAAATTTCTCAGACCCCATCAAAATATTATAGGACCACCATTGGACATATCCCACGCATAGGAAACACTGTTCTACATGTATAATATATAACTAAGTTTTTTTTATTCAATCTTATTTTATTTATATCTCAAATGGGCCATAATTACCAATTATACAGAAACTTTGAGTAATCTGGTCATTTATAATAATGAATTACAGCATAGCTTGCGTAAAATAGATTTTAATTGACTTAACTACACGTAAATATTTTGTACTTATTATTATACTCCCTCGCAGCAATTTTGCAATTGATATAAACCCATCTAAACTACATGGTATTTTTTTCAATTTTGTATATATTAAACGATTTGGCAGGATCTTTCATTGGTAAAAAAATAAAAAAAATATAATCTGAAAAAAATCGTAGAAATTGAAGTTTTTAATTATTTTGTTACTTTGAACGTCTCACCAACTTTGAAAAACTATCGAAAACATAATAAACTCCGATTTCCTGACAAATAATTGTTTTTAAACTGTTTTCATTATCGCAAATGACACTGTTAAATACTATTACAAAATTAATAGAAAAAAATTTGAAGGATGGTATCGAAAAGGTAAATATCGTAAAAACCCGCAATGTTTCCTTTAGAACAATTTATAACACTTCAAATGAATAAAGATCAATCAAATCGAAGCGAATTACAACTTTAAAAAAAAAGATTTCAAAAAGAAATTAAAAAGTCTGCTGATGGGTGCAAAAATATGGAAGGGTTGTTACATCCACATCCGTTGCTGTCCGTATTTCATGTGCTCCTTCAAGAGCAGATATTTGACGGGCCCTTAATGATAGCGGTTTGAAGTATCGACGTTCATTGCAAAAACTGACAATGACTGATGCAAAAAAGATTGGCCGCCTAAATTTTGTACGCAACCTTTTTTTTAATATGGTTGATATCGATAAATCGTATTTTCGGATGAAAGTAGATTTTCTTTAGATGGAAGTGATAATCTCATGTCGTAGAAACCATTAAAACTCCGAAAAATATTTATTGTTTTGCAAAATTGTTGAGACTTTCATATCTACATATAAACGAAAAAGATAAATTTCTACGAATTAATTCGGCCCATTTTTTTATTTTTTTTAGCCTACGATAGATCTTGTGTCGCTGATTAATACATAAAAAATTCAGACACTTAGAGTATCACTGAGACTAGTTTCTAATAATTGCAAAATTGCTGCGAGATAGTATACATTATTTGACATTTCTTAAAAACTATAATATTTTTGATTGAACAGAATATAGTATGATATTAATATTTTTTTTCCATGTATTGTTCTGCATGTAATATATACTGGGTGTTTTTAATTGTGTTTCAGATGTATTTGAAAACCCTAATTTGGACATTTTTAGCTATTACCTATTTATTACAGCAAATTCAGGCAACCAAACTAAGTTGTTTTGTATTACTATATGCTTCATGTTAAATTTTGTGGCATTCCATCGAAGTCTGTTATCAATCCATTCCTATATTAACAAGTAGTAAATTGATTAATTTTCTATTAAATAATCTAATACAAATTCAAACTGGTCCACGCTTAGTCTGAATTTATATTTTGGCTCAGTCAATATATTTTATCTAAAATTTGAAACAAGATGTCACAATATGACAAGTTACATCAGCGTTTCTAAAATTTTTTTTAAATTATAAAAAAATAATTATGCACAATGTACAATGTATATTTTATATGCCATTTTTTCAGGTAACAGATTATATTTATGTCGAATGGACATTTCCTATAATTTATCTTTAAAAGTTCAAATTTGTAACTTCTAAATAATATTAAAGATGTACTGATGAGTCATTTTATTTTTATCAATTACTATTCTAAAAATCAATATTTAATAATATTTCCATTTTTTTCTTTTCTCTTATTGAAAGTTAAATATCTAATAATATCTGGATATCGTCATTCAAATTGGTTAAATTTTGGCAACAGTTTAATTTGAATATTAAATAATATTAAAATAATTAAGACAATTTACCAGTATTAAAAGACCCGATGTTATTAATACTCTTTTTTGAATAATCTAATTTGATTAATTAGTTATATAAAAAATGCAGTAATACGAGTTCATGTATTTGCAATAGACCAAATTGTATAAGTACATTCACTGGTAAACTGGAATTGGATATAGGTCTAGTTAAGGAACTGTAATTTTTAAATAAGTAGTTTAAGAGTATAGCTTCATCTGAAAATCCATCATTTTCATGCAAATTTGATCTTTCGAATATAGAGTTTAAATGGTGTAAATGTGAAATTTTAAAATCTAAATGTAAAAATAAAATCTACATGTAAAAACATAAAATAATTTAAAATTACTATAGCCTTGTAGAAACGCTAATGTAGAAATAATCATCAAAAGGTGTAAGATTAAATGCAAAGAAAACATGGTGTGATAACACTGTCACATCATTCCATATATGTAAATCTATACTATTAAATTGTCAATTGAATTAAAAATTCAATAGTTTAAATCGACTAATTAGAAACCTTATGTACAATCCAATTGTACATGGCAAAAATACATTTTATATGCAACTTTGCAACTGGTATCTACAATAAATTTATTGATAATTTTACAACTCTGAATCTATCAAATTTATAGATGTTAATCATAATGAAACCAACATATGTTAATATTAGGTGAATTTGTCTGTAATTTAAAATAATTTATTTACTAAGTCGTGATAGTTTATGACAGATTCATTATTTGAAATGTAGCCAATTTGGGCTAAAAAGCTTTCATCTACAAATTTATTTTATTGATTAAAAGAAAATATTTACATTCTTCTTTGCTCACTGCATCCGGTTGAAGTGAGAATAGTATGGATTCTAATTTTGTTTTATTAATTTTTCCTGTATTTTCTTTATCGTACAGCTTAAACATTTCCAAAATTTCTGTTTTAGCATTGGTTGATTCGTCGAAATCCTTTAGAATTTCCAAAAATTGACCAAAGTTTAAATTTTCATCTATAAAGTACAAGTTTATAAAATTTTAATTATTTTTAAAATATTTTCAGGGATCTCTAGTTTTGATTTTTTATTAAATTATTAATCTAAGGCAGTGGTTCCCGATAGGGTTCTCTGGACCCATGCGTTCCAAAAATATATTCACGGGCCCGTGAGATTCAAATAAAATGTAAAAAAAAATTATATTTATTCTAAAGTCTAGACGACCGCTACATTAATATTTCAAAAATCCCACTTCTATCCCACCATTAATAAAATTTAATAATATTTAATAAAAAATACCATTTTAAACCGTCATGGTAAAATAGACATTTACCGATATTATTTTGAAAAACACGATTTTACCAAATCGTATGAGAAAAAACATTTAATTTTTTCATAACTGTTTTATATTTCATGTTTCTTTCGGGTCAAAAAAAATAAATTTTGAATTTGCAACCACTACTCTAAGAAGAATAATAGACCAAGGCATAAAATATTTTATTGATTTACATTTGTATTTTGGACAGTTTCTGTTGATGATTAATTAGAAATTCTTAAGGTTTTATAAAAAAGGAATGTTGAGGAAACTAATCAATCAAATTTATTATGAATCAAACTCAATCATACAAATCTGGATTTAATAAATTCATATAAACGAACATAAACATTATAAATTTACCTTTAGATTGATAATCTAAGAAATAAGCACCAGCTTGGTCAGTTGTTACATAGAAACCCAATGAATGCATAAGAAATAAGAGTTTTGATGTTGCATGGATTAGGTCGTCATTACAATTTAAGACAAAACAATCTCTATATTCTATATTAAAAATTAGCTATTACATGTTTATTTTATAATTGGTTACTTTTATTTTTTAGATGAGGGCAAATGGAACCTACCATACTCGTAAAATATACTCTTGAAATCAAAATTAGGTCCCTAAAAATTTTCACAAATGATACGTAAGCATACACCCTAACCACCATGATTTAATATTTATCCTCGAACATTGTATTAGGTAATTCATTAGTAATAGACATAAAGATATTACAGTAGGAATATTTTTTTATATCGTTTTGTTTCGTTTATATATTGTTATATTGTATAATCGTTATTATATTACACGTTCTTGTTAAACATGCAGCAAAACAAACGAGATTATAAATTGAGTAGAATTGAAGTTGTTAAATTATGCACATTTACATTTTGTATTTTTAAAAATTATTTTCCTTAATGTACGGGCGACAATACCCATAGATACAATATGATTAGAAAACATACAATATTAATATAGATAAAAATACTTTCAATTAATTCCTGAGAAAAATAAGTGGCCATTGAATATTTTTCTAATATTTCCAACAAAACAAAATTCTAATAGCAATAATTTACATAGCGATAAAACATTAATCCGTATATATAATGATACATAATTTGCATGGATATTGTTTATATTTGTTATTATAATGTAAATTAACCGATTGTACCACTAGATACTGGAATAACACGGTTACTTGGAATGTATAAACAATAAAAGGTAATTAGATCAAGTGTAATTGCCGGATTTTTTATATAATGATACCACTTACAATTTCGTTAGTTAAATATGACAGTCCCGTATTAGTTAGCCGCAATACAGAAAGAAAGCAATCCAAGGTATTTAATTTTAATTGTTAGTTTATCAATGCATTTTCTAGAATAAAATATCGCAAAGTAAAATTGATGAAGGAACTGAAGCGTTACCATTTGAAGGAAAACAAAAATTACCACCCGTTGAGTCTAAAAATGGTCAACAAACTGATGAAATTTTAAATTCAATTTTACCACCCAGGTATTCTTAGCCTTACATATTGAAACAAGAGTAAACACAAACGTTAACTACTAACAATAACAGACACTAACAAGACGTTCGTTAAACCAGTGGTTTTGAAAAGTTTAGTTACAATAGTTATTCTCAAACGATGTGCTGCGAAATCCCAAGTGTACCGCGGAATAATCTAACATACATTGTATTCTTCACTAATATAAAACTAGCCTGACTGTTATGTACTTTGTTCAAATAGCAGCTAGATCTGCCGAGGGTGAAGTTTTTTAATTCTACCAAAAATATAAATTCAATAAAATCTTACTTAAATGTTAAAATGTTACTACTATTATTTATTTACTATTACGAATCCTTTAAAGGAGTGGTTCCCAAATTTGTTTCATCATGAACCGGTCATTTCACATTACCTTTTAATTTAAAATTAATTATATTGTTTTAACATTTGTTTAAAGAATTTTAAAATATTTGATTTGAAAAATCCTAACTTATATAATAGGCTACGCGATTTTTGACTCTTAGATTTTTTTAACACACACATTTCAATTACAGTTTTTTCCTGGACGTATAATAAGATAAATTTCAACTCCCCAATTTCACATCTTACGGGTCAAAAACCCCTGTTGTCCCCCTTTTTGAAAATCAAACGAGTTGAAGAATTTAAAAAAATATATACGCTTATGCGGATGTTAAAATCAGAAACATTACCATAAATTTAAATTTAAAAAAATTATATCCTCAAGACCAAAACCCCAAACTAGCCTTCTTTTTTTTAATGAAAATAGCCCTAGAATTTCAAAAAATTTCAATCCGAATAAGTGATGACTTTACGGTCAAAAAAAAGCATTTTAGTATTCATATATTTTTTTTCCGAAACATTTTATTAAAACAAAAAGTGTGAAATAATTATTAATCCGAAAATTAACAAAAAAGATTATTCTGATAGAGCTTATTTCAGTTGATATAAATACAAAATTTCAATCCCAGAATTCTACGCATTCTCGGTAAAAAATAATTTTTAATATATTATCAACCAATATTTTTCAAATATTTCGATTAAAATAAAAATTGAAAATGTAAATATTGATCCATTGAATTAGATTATTGGAATTAAGTAATAAACATTGTATACCTCGTATCTGTCATTACATATTAGTCATGTAATGTCACAAAAAAGTAATAATATTTGAAATTTGGTGACTGATACATAGATATGTAACAGTGTATCCATTTCAGTACATTTTATCATATCAGAGCGCAAAGTCCACCGCTAGCATAAATGCAAAACGGTGTTGGTTCACATTATAACCAATTTCAGGACCCCTGCGTTTTCATCATTTTAGATTAAAACCTGGCAAAATTATTTATAAAAACAAAAGTTTACAAATGAAATGTAATATCAATCACAATGATTGAAATGATTCATTGGAATAAGAACTTATTTAATAGTATCATGGTAGCGTTGTTCGGATATTCCAGATATAAAATTAAATTCAATATTTACAAACAAATAAAAATAAATGAATTAATTTTTTGTTAAAAACAAACATTTCAAAATGTTCGTTTTTTGCTGAAATCTTTACTTATATAAGTAAGGACAAACAGCACCTAGCTCTGCTGAGGGCGGATTGTTTTGATTATACCCCAAAAAAAATTATACCTGTAGAATCTTACTTAAAAATGCTACTATTCACTATTATCAATTCTTTAAAGCACTAATTCCCAAACTTGTTTCACCACGGACCCGTAATTTCACATCACCTTTTAATTTAAAGTGAATTAATAACACTCAATTTTTTGTAACATTTGTGTAAACAATTTTGCGATCCCATTTTTTAATTTATTAGAGGAATTATGTATTTTTCAAAAAATTGCACACCTGTCTGTATGTATTACCGTTTATTTAAAAAATTAACATTGTTAGTATTCAAAAAAACCTATTCAAAATTTCTAATACAGTTTTTCAAGAGTGATTTAGTATCGAAAATGCAATTTTACCGAAATTGAATTCTTGAGGGCACAAACCCAATTTACCCTTTTTTTAAAAATAAAATCAGTTTTAAAATTTAAAAAAACGTATAACCTGGGATGCGTTGGAAATCTCAATCTAAAAAACGTACATCTTCATGGTTAAAACCCCAAATTACCCTTTTTTATTAAAATGATAAAACCACAACAATTGTATAAAACAAATTCTGTAATAATTTTTAAAATAATAAGCATTATCATAAATCGTAGTCCAAAAAACTCATTAAATATATCTTTAATACAAAAAATATATACATACATTCTGTATGAATAGAGACTATATTAAAAAAGTGAATTTTTGCCGTATTGAAAAGCCCAGCCACATTTCAATATTTATATTTTTTCAGTAATTTATAAAATTAAAATTTAAAAAAAAATAAAAATATTTGGGTACTTGGACACTTGTATTCTGAGATGGTCAACGCCACTGACTTTGGGAATACTAAATTAATTCATTTATTTTAAATAAGTTTACCGATTAAGATTATATTTTTATTAGAGAATGGACAAATGGAGGTCAATTATGGGTGCAACAAGTGTCGAGTACTCCTGCAACTCGTCTTGATGTTATAAATCTGCAACAACAGTTGGATCGAAAATTACAGCAGAGACAAGCTCGTGAAACAGGAATATGTCCAGTTCGAAGAGAATTGTATTCACAATGTTTTGGTATTTGTTTTAAAAGTTAAGTTTGACGTTTTTAGACGAAGTAATCCGCCAAGTAACTATAAACTGCTCGGAGCGAGGTTTATTGTTATTACGAGTTCGAGATGAAATTCGAATGACGATTGCAGCTTACCAAACTTTATATGAAAGCAGCGTGGCTTTCGGTATGCGTAAAGCGTTACAAGCCGAACAAGGAAAATCCGACACTGAAAAAAAAGTAATTGACGTAATTCAAAAAAAATGAAAAATTTAGATTGAAGACTTAGAGACTGAAAAAATTGACTTGGAACGTCAAATCAATGAATTAAAAGCTAAAGTTGAACAAGTAGAAAAAAGATCTGCAGAACAACGTCAAATTGAAGAAAAAAAACATTCTGAGGAAATTCAGTTTTTAAAAAGAACAAACCAACAACTCAAGGTTCAATTAACACTAAATTATATTATTAACGTACATTATAGACTCAATTGGAAGGAATAATTGCACCGAAAAAATAATTGTTAATTAAATTTATTACTTGTTTATTCTCTAGAGGGATTATAATTAAAATTGCTGATACACTCTTTTAATTACAATAAAAATTTAATTATTAAATAAATAAATGATACATTACGGTAACATTAATGTTTATAACATTAATTGCGAATATCGTAGCTAATCTGATTTAAGAAACGATAACCTAATAGATAAAATTAGGCTTCATACTTTATTTATTTCATGGCTTGGCTTTAGAAAATTTATTTGTTGTTTTCAATTTTAAATTTATTGGCTGACAAAATAACCACAATAAATATATTGGTCAATAAAATCAATTACAACATCTGTTTTTATTTCATTTTAATCATTAACAAAACTAAACTTTAATGAATTGGATTGAATCTGACGACGCAACTTTTTCCAATTTACTCGGGTCGGCCAATTTTAACGATGATTTAAACCAGGTAATGCTTTAAAATAAATCTTTTATTAAAATATAGACGTCACAACACCCACAAGATGCGTTTTCATTTCATGATTTTGATGATTTACTGGATATTAATGAAAGGGAACCTTGTAATGTAAATATAAATGAAAATGACTTTCATGATTTGGTGTATTTCACAAACTGTACCGATTTAAAAATTGAAAATACACCCTACAATCTCACTCAAAATTCATTTAACACTGAAACTGCAAATAATAATTATTTGCCTAAACCAACAAATATTCAAAAAATGTACCCTACACTCAATGCTACCCTGAATCAACCTTTCGAAAATCTTGATGTTAGAAATATTGAGAATTGTGATAATAATCCAGGTATATATGAACAGTCAAGGATTCAAGATTTAAATGGAGTAAATGCATCATGTAATGAATGCCTAATTTCTAAAGGTGAATATAAAGGTAAAAATGTTTCATCGAATCCTAACATTATTTTAGAATTCCAAAAAAAGAGGAAAAGGGTTACAACACCAAAGCAAAGACACAATGCAAATATACGTGAACGTAAAAGGATGGTTAGTTTGAATAAACAATTTGACAGGCTCAAATATACTATACCAAAATTTTCATACGAAAAAAAGGTCTCAAGAATAGAAACTTTAAGAATTGCCATCTTGTACATTGAATTTATGGATAATGTAATGCCAAAATTATATATGTCATATATTATATATACATATATTATATGTTTATTTTTAAAATTTGGTCATATTTATGCATAATATTACATATCCTGGAATTTAGGACCCCATATGGTTTATATAATTTAATCCAAAATTAATGAAATGTCAATTAATTTTTTAAATTATAAAGAAGCCTACCAACAAAAATATGTTGGTATCACCAGGATATTAAAGTAATCGTTTAATTTGACCCATTAAGTTCATTTAAATTAATGTATTATTTATTATTATTTATTTATCATGATGTATCAATTATTATGTATTATACGTTATATTACCATATATAAACTTTATACACATGTATGCGAGGCAATATTTTTCGGGGATTTTAAGATCAAGTTATTCCCAGGGTGCCACTGATTAGAGGAATAGATATTGGGAAGTTATATAAAGTTTCACAGTAATGTTGACTATAAATTATAATTATTATAGATTTCTTATTTCCCATGTAATGTATAATATTTTAGCTATTAACTGGAAAAATATCATATAGCGATTATAAGAACGATATTTATATGTATGCAGAAGATCAAATCGAAGATAATGTACAATAAAACTTTTTCTAATAATTTAGTACTAATACTAATAGTTTGTCTTTTTATAGTACGACTCGTAAAAACAGTACTTAGTTAGCTTTGTCGAGAGCTAACGTTTTCATATATACTTTTTAAGTCTTTATTTCCATCAATTTATTAGTCGATTATTTAAGTAAATATTTATTTGAGGTTAAATTACAACTAGTAGAATTAATGTAAGCATGCAACATTATAAACCAAAATTGGTTTTAGGTTCAATTATAGAGAGAAAATTGCTTAATTTATGATCATAATGCAGGGATCCTCACCTCACCCTCACCCTGACGGATGGACACGAAATTTTATTATTTTGATTATTTCGTCATCACTAAATTCAGATTTTATACAATTCTACAACAAACTATACAAATTTATATATTAGGCACTAATAATTAATGTGTCCCGCTGATGTTAAAAATTATGAGATTGAAAATTAATTTTCAGTATCGCTACATTTAGTATCTAAAATATTACGTGACAGTTTTACAATTTAACAAGGCTACAAAGATTTAGTTTTTAAAAAATTTTTTTTACATTATTGTATCCTTTACTTACAAAATGTATACAAAATTGAATATCTGTGTGTTACCGTTTAATTATAAAATTAAAAATCTAAGTTAAAGTCTAAAGTCTAAGTTTAAAGTCTAAGTCTAAATTTAAACAAACCACAATTTATAATAATGTTTTTCGAGAGTGATGTTTTATAGCTAATTATATTTTCATCAATTGAGTCGTTCATAGAAAAAACCCAAATTACACTTTTTTTTATATTTTACTAGCTTGGCAGTTTTGTACTACGTACAAACAACACCTAGCTCTGCTGAAGGCACTCTTTTATTATACCAAAAAAATAAATTCACGTTGAAAATTTAACTTAAAAATTCTACTATTCACTATTATGAATCCTTTAAAAAAGTGATTCCCAAATTTTTTTCAGGTGGAACCATCATATCACATTACTTTTTACTTTCAAGTGAATTATTCCATCTTAATTTTTTGTTTGTTAATATTTGCGTAAAGAATTT
>LWCA01001030.1:0-13169 GCA_001642005.1 Intoshia linei | reverse complement strand
AATTTATTTTTTATATCTTAAAATATTTACTATTTTTTTCACATTAACAATGATGTCAAAAATACGTATTTAATAGTCATTTTACCTTATTTAAATATCATTTAAATATATATAGGTATAAAAACATTAAAAATAATAAAGTTCTTCTGTCATGTTTTTAAAAAAGGTTTAAAAAAAATTAGGCGAAGGAAATTACAAAACTAGATAAAATTTAATCGGTAATTGTGTTCTATATTGCATTTCGAACGCTCAGTAAAATATACTTTTGTTAATTCAACGGAAAGTTTAAAAAGTGGACACCCTACTGTACAATGTATAATGTACATTTATTAGCTTAAAATACCATACATTTAATACAAGTTATATTGAAAACAGAATAAATGAATTGGGTAATAGATTTAAAATACGAATTTTATTGGTTTTCATCGATTGCGTAATTTTATTTTATATAGTTTATGTTTTCTTTGAATAGGAGAATGACGATGAAATTGAAAAACTAAATTTATTAGCCATCAATTCGGATTGTACCATTATTTTTACATTTAGGTTTGTGGTTATTGTACAAAACAGACTACCAAACTTTGTGATTCGCGGGCCGGATAAACTCGAAATGAAAAATAAATGTCAAATTATAATTATACTTACTATTATAATACATTTCTAAACAGTAGTAAGTTTCTAATCATCAGATGAAAACATCACGATATGTATTTTCTACTACAATTCTGTAGTTCTGCTACAAGATCGGAAGCACGATTTTACCCGAAGTTCTTGTTCGAATTGCATTACAGAGTCTGTAATACAGACTTTGACTCCATGATTGTTATCGAAAATAATTTAACGTGCGTCTTCAGATCCGGTTTCTACGTTTAATTAAAACGAATTAGACTTTAAAAAAACCGCGGACCATAGTTTGGTGGTCACTGGTATAAAATGTACTTTATTATTGCTTAGTTCATTGGAGACTGCTAGATATATTGAATCATATTCTATTCTGGAAAAGAAATCTGCTGACATTTTAATGAACCCTTTAGAAAAGAATCATTTTTCTATGGTTTAAATTTTTTTATAATTAACATTTTCATATATTTAACTTGGTGACTTTCTAAATTTTTTACTTTATGTTTTCGTACACCAAAAAAATTATTATCACCATAGACTAAAATAGTTTGTGAAACTTTGCACTTAACAATACTTTTATATGTGTATAATTTTATTTTATAAAGCTGATTGATGCTCTCTCAAGCACTCGAGTTGTCAATAAAAGTGATTCAGAAAATTTAATTCATGCATTTAAGGTAATATGTATTTATTAGTTGGATTCTTGGTTCCAGTTTGGAATCAAGGTAAGATTATTTAGTGAAAATAAATAAAAAACCGATATTAGTGTTTATTAGTAATACATGATTAGTATGTAGTGTATTTAGAGTCTTAAAGAAATTTCTATTAGTACTGTCGACGATTTTATGATAATTCCTGGATTTAGCCACAAAAAAGTAACATTTTCATGTACACATTTAAAAACCTACCAACTTTGTATTGTATACCAAATGTATTTCAATTTCTTTTGATTGTATAATATTTTTTACAGTTCCTGATGTGTTTATGATTTGTTAGAATCTAACCGGTACCGTGGTTGTTTCTTTTTAACTACGAGTATATTAATTAATTAATAGTTGAGGAATGCGAGCATTTAAAATAACCGTCGGAAATTGTATTGGTTATCGCAATTTTGGTATACTAAACAAATTTTCCAACATTACTTATAAATAAATAAAAAATCCCGGTCCGGCCCATATGTCCCTAACCCTTATCCACGGCCCTGTATGTGATGTTAAGAAGCCTGGCTGTATACGAGGAAGAGAATACAGAGACATTGTATTATTATAATTATAATTTTTAGGCTTGTCAATTGTATGAATTATTCAACAGATCATTTAAAATTCAGAATGCTGATGATTAATAAATCTTTATATTACAAAGTAATAAAAAACTAAATAAATGATTTTATTAGTTTTGATGATTTATGACAGCGATTCCCAAATTGGGAATTCCATACTTCAGAGTTGGTACCGCTACATTTCCAAAAAAAATTCGTACCCTTTGATAATTTTTATTTGGTGTAACCATGACATCGCATGGATTATAAAAATTCGATTAAAAAATTTTAAATAATTAGTTCACCATTACCTTTATGTTTAAACCACTACTACACCAAAACTTGATATCTGAAAAATCATTAATCATTGAACTATCAGATTGGAGACGTACATTTATTTAATATGCACTTTTAAAGTAACAGATTATTAAATATACATCACTACAAAGTAAATACATGATATGATTACAGAATTAAGTATATTACAATAAGTTACATTTAATTTTGGGAATTTTAAAAATATTTATAATTTATGAATCATAAAGTGTGAGTCATAGTATCAGACGAGCTGGTCCACCCAAAATAAATTCTGGGATCTCAGTACCCCATTTGGGAACAGCTGATATATGATGAGGTTACTTTTTTAACTTTATATATATATGTCCATTTGACAATGACCATCCTACAGAGTTGCCAGAAAATTGCTCACAGAGTAGTTCTATAACAGCCACTATAATTTCATCAAATAATTACAATTAAATCGTCAGGATTAATATTGTATTTTTAATCATGTTAATAAGATAAATTAGAAAAATAATAAAATTTGCTGTTTAGAATATTGTTACGAAAGAGATCAATTTTAAGATTAATAAGAAAATCAATCTAGTACAAAAATATTTTTTACTTTCTATCGATAAAATTATAATTTTTACCGTTCGCTGAAAACCCCTGATGCAACCGAATGATTTTTAATTACGTAAACATTTATATTTTGATGAATTTTACTTAAATTTGAAGTTTGTACGGAACAATTTTTATTTATTAATAAACTTTATCATTCTAATTTTTTTCAATTTTTATTCTAAATATTTTCATCAGAAAGTTATAATTGTTATTTATGAAAATTGATAATTTTTATGGTTAATTCATTAAAATTTATTATCAGAATAATTTTTTTTTAATTATTTCAAATTTTTTGTTTTAAAATTTTGTTTTTGCTCATAAAATAGTTAAAAAATAAAGCTCACCTTTGGTTCATGCATTCTAACAAAAATCATAAAATGGTAATTATGCAGTAGATATATAGATAAGTATTAAAAAATTTTAACTAAAAGTGTAAATATTTATTAATGGAAATTACAAACAAACGTAGTAATATGGAGAACACGGATAATTTTTAAATAAAACTGTTTATAATAACAAATTTCTAAGCATTTAACAACAATCGGTGAATTATAGTATCGTGGTATTTACAAACAAAGGTAGTAATATGGAGAACACCGATAACGAAAATATTATCCAATTCAGTCCAAATACACCTCAGCCTACAGTAAATGATTCTGTTGAAGAGATTATAGTATTGGACCCAGATCACGTAATATCTACTTTTTTTTTAA
The DNA here is from genome assembly GCA_001642005.1 of Intoshia linei. Lineage (NCBI taxonomy): Eukaryota > Metazoa > Orthonectida > Rhopaluridae > Intoshia > Intoshia linei. The sequence continues at coordinate 9,674 of LWCA01001030.1, read as the reverse complement.
ATGTTGATTATTATTTTAGCCATTGTTAGAACGTTTTCAAAAATCGCTTCAGGCGCATATTAAAAGTCAATTAGAGCGTGTATCTACAGAATTATGGGAAAATGTAATGCTTTTTTATGTATTTTTATTTGTTTTTTATTAGCAAGAAGAGTTGAAGCGCAAAAAAGTTGGCAGAGAAAATATAGCATTGGATTTATACCGCCTTCAACAAGAACTAGCTAGAAAGCAAGTAGAAATTGAAAAAGTACACGTGGAAATGAACGAATTGAATGAAACTGAATGTAATGCGCAAGAATTATTGGGTAGATTAAAAATATCATTCAAAGAGAAACTAAAATTGGAAAAATCAGAGTTGGATAATGGTGAGTGAATGTCTTTACATGTTTTATTTAAAATTAGTAAACACTTTACAGACACAAGTGGAAAGCAATGACATGAAAGTTTTTTATCTTGATTTGGCTACGACAGATTTACGGTCAGATATAAAAATAATGCGACGAGCTACAGATAAGGTTACAAACGATGTTGACGAAGTAGAAATCAAGAAAAGAAACCAGGATTTATATATTGATCGAATCGTAAAACAGATAAATTTGCTAAATGAAAAAAATGCCGTTTTGGAAACTCAAATAAAGGCACAACAAGATTTGATTCTTGAAAATGCAACCTTTTTGACTGAAGCAAATATTGAAATGGAGGTAAATGAGTATTTGCTATTTTGAAAGTGAAAATAGAATGTACATCATTTTTAGACTTTGAATATAGACAAAAAGCAAGTATACCAGCAATGGAACAACAGTTTATTAGGAATGAAACGGAGAGACAATACCTTATCCCTTATTGTCTTATCGTTAAAGTAATTTTTCGTTTAAATGGGTTATGTGTAACTGAATTTTAGCGAATCAAGAAAAGTAGAGAAATCTTATGAGACTGAAATTAATTACTTTACTACTGCTATAAAGGGGGAACAAAATACAAATGAAAAACTCACGTCAATACTACACAATATTGAGTGCGTTGAAGAAAAAACGAAAAAAAACATTGAACAGTGTAAAACGAAATTTAATGTAGCGGTATCAGATTATTCAGTTTACAATAATCTGCTCGACAAAACTGAAACTAATTTATCACAATGTGCTGCTGTAATTTAACAAATATTCAAGTTTTTTTATTTTTTAGGAAATAAAAGAAAAGGAAAAAGTATTGGAAAGTTTACGAAAAAAGATTGAAATTATTTCAAACGATAAAATTAAAATAGAAGATGACATTCATGAAACATTGCAAAATCAATTTACCACCAACAAATCTTATCAATACACAACAATACAAATTTCAAAAAACAATAAATTACGAAGAGAAATTGTATACTTGTGTTTTATGATGTAATTTTATTTTTAGGAAAAACGTATTGCAATTGTAGATAATGAAATTGCCAAAATAGACCTTAATATAAGTGAATACGAATCAGCGCAAAATCAGTTGAATGCAAAGTTTGAAGAGTATGAAAAAGATTTAAAAAAGAAAACAGCAATACTGGAAAAGGGAGTAAATAAAATCACTCAAAATAATACTTTAATAGAAAGGAAACAGTCTAATGTAGATATTTATAATAAAAAATTGGAATCTCTTATTTCAAAATCAGATGGTTGCGAAATTGGACCATTAGAAATTGAAATACACTCATTGCAAAAATCTATCGATGAGGAAGACGACGAAATTGATTCCTTAGAACAAAATTGGCTAAGAAACCAAGTCGAATTGGTATTACTTTATGAACATAAACAAGAAATTAGCGTAAAAAATGAAAATTTAAGAAAACAGTTGATTATTCTTGAAAGACACAAACAAAGGATCGAAAATAATATTGAGGCAGCTTTGAAAAAAGGAGAAAAGTTTTTGAGAACCTCTAGAGAGACGAGGCATAAAATAAATTCTCTTAATGATGGTTTGAGTAAAAATTCAAGTATTTGTAATACATTGGAGCGTGGGAATATACTAATTGAATCTGATTTTGTGGCAGAGTTGAGGCAGGAAGAAAAAGTTTCATTCGAAATGCAAACGAAATTGAGTAATTTAAGAGAGATGAAAGAATCCATAGTCGAATATATTGTTGAAGCCGAAAGACAAATCATGTTATGGGAAAAGAAAACCAGACTCATGAAAGAAACTAGGGATACCATAGATTCTGATGTGGGGAAGGGCGAATTGCATGCCATGAAAGCAGACATTCACAGAATGCAAGTTAAATTATCCTCGCTTAGTCGTAAACAGGAAGAGTTTTGCAAACAATTGGAAAAGTCAGTTTCCAGAAGGGATGCCATAGCTAATCGTGGAGCTATACAAGTTGCAAAATTGGGAAATGCCAATTACGCCAATCCTCACAGCCCCCAAACAGTCACGTTTGCTCAACATAACCATAAATTGACATTAACTAAACGAAAAATAAAAGAAATAATAACGAAAATTTCCCAATCAGATTATGACATGGAAGAGTGTACTAAAAATGAAAATACAGTCATTGAAAAATTGGAAGACTTGGAAAGTAAACTAAATAATTTAAACTCTAATCTGTGCAATGTTGATAATGATGTGTATAATTACACCAAACAAGTAAATTACAAATTTTCCATGCTCTTACTCCGACAGCAATCTGTAAAGTGGTACCAACGAGTAATAAGCAAAAATTACAAACTCATATTTGCCAATAAGGACATAGTAAATCAAAAAAATAGTAACCTCACCTCTTTGTTTGCCAAAATAACTACACTTTTAAATTTATCAATGGAAATAGGTTCGAGTGCCTATCATGATGTTAAATTAATAATTGATTGTATTAAAATTTAAATTATATATAATGGTGCATTTTCCATTAGTACAATTCCAAAAGTTTTAAGGTTAAATTTACATTCTAAAAAGTTTCGAAGGGTGATATTTTTTTATTTTTTAAAATACAATACACAAATTTAATACTTGTTGACGTTAACATACTCGGTAGAATAAAAATCAATATCAAAATATTTTTTAACTTGATTGATACTTCTGATTTGTCTTATTGCAATTTTTCTAAATAAGTGAGATTTATCTTGCTGTAAATCCATCTAAAATGTTATATAAAATGATTATAAAAAAATCACATTGATCACGTATGTAACAATGCTTTCTTTGGAATCGGTATCTTTTCTAGATTGAACAATCCAGCCACTATTGTTAAGCTAAAAGTTATTAGATTAAAGTTCAGTCTCAATTTACCAATCCACGTGTAGAGTTTGTTGATAAAGAACACAATTCACAATCGACAGATTCAATTGAAATGATGTGGGTATTGTTAAATTTTTTATAACTTTGAAGGTAACAAAAATCTATAACATCTTTCTTGAACCATCCTCGCATATCGTATTTTAGATTAACTAATATTATTTATATGTAAAATAATTTTTTTACGTACCCGTCAAACTCATAGATTCCCAAAGTAAGCGATATCGCCCCAAGGAGACACGCCGTGCCTAGTACGGTGATTTAAATTATAAATTGAATAATGTTAATATAATGAAACCGGTCAGATAATATTATATTTAGTGTGCGTTAGTAGGGAAATTGGCATTGATAAATTTTGTTTCGAGAGGTGCAGAGCCGAGCTTACCATTCTATCATATTGAAAAATTTTCTTTGAGGCATCACGAGGAGGGTTTGATTCGGAAAGGGGATTGGTATAAGAAGTTTATGAACGTAGATGAATAGTCACACGTCACCCTGACTTAAATTATCAATGGATTAAGCAGGGTGGACCATATTCATGGTTTCGTTTTAAAAAACTATATTATTTTGAGTTGTATAGGTAACCAACCCCTGCAAAAATCTATAATTTGTAAAAAAGATATAAAAATAATGTACGATTATTTTCAGCAATTTAGTATTTGTTAAAAATATTAATTTCATGCATTTACTGTTGTCTAGAATTTACCGATTGAAGTGTTATCCGAAATTTTTTGAACAATATTGATTTCCTAAGATTAATTAAAAATAAAAATAAAAAATGTAACCTTAACTAGATCATCATATACAAATCTATTGCTCGCATTCATTAAAAAATTAACTACATTGACAACTGGTTTATTTACAAAGCTTTTTGAAATGTATGAATAAATTAATGGTTTTTCAATAACCAATTTATTAAATATTGCAACTGTTTTGTGGACAGCTGTAAATCTAGAATAATATAAAAATTATATACAGTAAATCAGAATTCTCAACACATTTCAAAGATATACCCTTAACACGACAAATTTTCCTATGATCCATAAAACATTTCCAATTAAATAACTAACACTCCATATCAATTTTATCCAGTTTCTCTTTAAATTTTTATCACATGTGACATGAAATGGAAAATTAATTCATTCCTTGATTTTTATGGAATTTTACCAGTAAATTAAATTTTCTCAATTCAAATATAATATATAATATATAAAAAATAATTAATAAATAACTGAATTCTTAAGTCAATATTTAATTTTAATATAATTGAATTGAATTGAATACAATTGAACACCAGGGGTTTCCACACTTTGTTCATGGTGTAAAATTTATCGCGGACCATTAAAGTGAAATTAATGGAATATTAAATAAAATATATAAAATAAGTAAACAAAATTTAATTTAACTTTTAATTTAAAAATAATAAAAAAAATTGGGGATTTGGGAAAAGCTGATTAACACAACTTTATTAGAAAAAAATGACTAAATTTGAACTTTCCCAAACCATTAAAAATATACTCATAAAAATTGTATAAATTATTACTTCCAACCATTAGAATCGTCTAAAGAAATTTCATCCTTTTTATTAAGATTCATAGTATTGATATACTGTGCCTAAATAAATTTGACTTGATAAAATTATTCCATACTTGTTTAACTAAATTTTTTATATTGTTGACTAGTTTTGATTTCCAATATTCAATACTAATTTTGTCTAAAATAAAAAAATTTAAAATACAGTATTCTCTCTCTATTTACTCAACGTGGGAACGTGACATACTTTCGACGTGGTAGAAAATTTTTAAAAATGGAGGAACAATATATAAACGATTGATATACCCCTCTTAACAAAATACACTGTTATAAACAATGATTTTTAGAATTCAAAAATTGTAGAGAGAATACTGCATTATGAATTTAGAAAATACCTCCAAACCACGGGGTTTCAGATTTTGTATTTTCAACAAAACTAAACTCGGAATTATCGAGAATATCTTCAATTTTCTTTATAGTTTTAGCATTATTTTCAATTAATAACGAGTCATTTACATAATATTCATCATCCATGTTCATATTATTATCAGTTTCTTCAAAATCAATGGACCCTCTATAAAATATTAACAATACAGAGTAAATATAAAGTCATACAGTTTGACTTTTAATTTATCATTGTCTTCTTTAAAGCTATCAACATCTTCGAATGACAAGGAATCATCTGTGGCTGTTGCAAGTAGAGTAGGCAAAAACTCCCCAGGCAAAGGGTATATGGTAGGACTTTGCAATAAATTATCACAAATATAATTATTTTTAAGGAAAGAATGTACAAGAGTGCAATATTTGGCATTACAAACTAAAGATGAAGCGTTGTCTATACAAATCCACGTTATAATGACATTTTTGAAATCTAAATTAAATGAATTTACAATGCTATAAAATTATACCATCAGATGGATAGGCAACAAAAAATATCCAATCCAAAGTAGTTTCATCATAAAGTAGCATCCAACAATGGCCGGATAATTCGAGGTACGTTATTCTAAAACTATAACCCCTGTGAAATTATTAGTTACCTTTTTATATTGACAGGAAATAAATAAGATAGTAATAAATTCATTGGATTGGAATAACATTTAACTAGTAAATCTTTATAGTAGAATATTAAATCGTCTATAACGTGGTATCGCGGGAATAAATCAAAGTCTTTATATAAATCGCCCAAATTTTCAGATTCCAGTATTTTTTCTCTAGGTGAATTTTTGACCTGTTTAAAAGATTCCTTGTCGTATTTGTCTAGGTTGAACAAATACTTTAACTATACAGTAATTAGTACCTTCATCATCTGAAACTTTGTCTTGTTTTAAATTACTATACGATCGTGCATTGCTTATTCCACTCAAATTTTTAACTTTAAATATTCCTTTTGTTTCATTGTCAAAAAAGGTCGATACCAACTGAATTGCTTTCTTAAAATAAATTATATTAATTGACCAAATAAAACTAATGTCGAACATCTGTTGATCACTGTACTGGATAGTAAAATGGTTTCATCGTTTGGTGTTAAATTTTTTAAATTGTATACGTGGTCTGAATAATAGGTATCATCAATATCATTAGGCATTGTGTCTAGGGTTTTGTTTATTTTCAGTTTCCAAACTGACACCGAATGTATATTTGCGTATTTTGCACTAATCAAACTATGAGATCTGATTTCATAATTGGAAAGAAGCAATGATACCTAAATTAAACTATCATTTATGCACGTTTAGGTTTGAAACATTTTCAAAAACGTCTAGATCAGCGTTTCACGACGGGTCCGCCGAAATTTGAATATATTACTTTTAATTACATTACATAGGTTGGGTTAGTTGACAATTTATCTTATTATTGAAATTATTAATTGGAAAATAAATTATTACTACAAGGGCAATATCAACTGAAAGTTACTAGTTATATAGTCAGGGGAATCCGGGGACACTGTAACATATAGTACATGCTGGAGGTTTAAGAAAATAGAAAATATTCCCCTAAAATTATTATCAAAAAAATGCGTAATAGCTCTTAGCCACTTCTCCACGGGCCTGACTTGACAATCAGCAAATTGAAAAATATAATTTTTCAAAATATTCAATTTGAAAAAAGATGTCCATATTTTACAAAATTTTCACCTAGGTCTCTCTTGGGGGCTCTGTACAATAAGTTTGGCTTAGATGGAAACAGATACAACTTACCATGACACGGTAGACTCGGTAAGGTAGACTGAACTATGTCTCCATTATTCGCTCAAAAAAACTATATTTTCTGATTTTCATCTGAAATCTCCGTTATTCACCAAAAATTTTGAATTACGACTGTGGCGAATAGTAATGGCTTCACTGTATTATAACGATTTAAAAAATGAGAGGTCATGTCCATATATGAAAAGCCTCGGGCAAGATTTTAAAATGAATTAAAGAGTAATTAGATATACTTTGATGTATGATAACCTTATAAAATTTAATTATACATTATTAATATATGTAATAGACTGCAAATTTACTAGTAATATTAATACATATTACATAATATAAAAGTATAAAAATATAACTAAAATGGTTATTTATTAATATTAAAACATACCTCCAAATATTCAAAACCTTTTAGAAGTTTGTTTATTTTCTAAATTAAATACAACCAAATTAAGGATATTGCATACCTCAAATGGAATTTGCTTTTCTCTATTAGCTTGCCAATAACAATATAATAAGGTAAGGCATAGTATAATAATTAAATAAAAGCCGCTTCCGGTAAACAAACCCATAAATCCAGAGAAATAGTACATTATAATACCTATATAATGTAATATTTAGTAACACTTATTTTCTCGTAGGTATAGAAAATATTGACATTTTATATTACGATGTGATAAAAATGGGAACGTTTTATTAAAAACTCAGCCTAATTACGCTATTATTATCAATTTTATCATTATTTATTCTAATACAAAAGTAAAGTTTTATTATTGATATTTGTCGCTTGCTTAGGTTATCTTGTCTCTAAAAAGGTTAATTTCAAATTACATAAACTAACATTTTGTCTATAATTATTTGTACATTTGTACATTTGCATTTACACATTTGTACTAATACATAGTAGAATGTAATGTGATACAATTTAAAATGATAAAAGTGAGATAATTAGCATGCGCGGCATTTATAAAAGTTCAACCGGGTATAATGATTATATTAACCCATATACTCCCAGTGGGACCATATGGTCACACAACATTACATTTATAAAAACACGTATCAAATTGAAACAAAGTTAATTAAATATGAAAAATTAAATTAATTAGTATATTATATAACATTCGAGTATATTAGTTATGAGTTTTCACCGATTAGCCTCTTGTGTCACTGACAGTAGACCAAAATGATTTTTCACAGCAAAAAAAAAAATTAACTGAAAAAATTTTTTATATTTTTTTTTGTTAAAGTTGTGACAACTGAATTTAATAAATATCATATGATAGAATTCATGTATTGGCTACAATTTGATGAAATAATTAGGTATATTACGATGCGGTTTTATATATACACGCTTTTATTTGCCTTATTCTCCCAATGTGAACATATGGAATGTGAAATATATCCATAACTACAATTGGTAATTATCTAAAATTATATATGGTGAAAAATAGGCAAGTATGTATTAACTTCCCAAAATTTTTGGAAAAATCGAAGCCAAAAAATTGGAAAAATTTGTCTGGGAGTATATGGGTTAATATGAATCTTTCGTCCTGGGTAATGGAATAGTTGCAATAATTCTAATATCATTTTGAAAATATTAATTTTTAATTGTTTTTTGAAACTTAAATATATAACCCCTTGCAAAGATTTTGCAATTCATGTAAATCAGTCTCAATCATATATTCATTATTATATTTTTTATAAATTAAAAAAATTAGAAAAATTGAAAACCCGTTTTCGAATAATTCTGATTAATTTCAAAGCGATTAATCGGAAATTTTTATATAATTCAAAAATTTCAACTATCCTAATAATACCCTTTAAAACCTTCATGTTGGTTAAACTTGTAAAATATTGTATGGCATTTAATCAAATTATAATTTAATAATCCTAGCTTATATAATATGCTAAGCAATTTTTGTTTGTGTGTCTGTGTGTCCTACTTTATTTAAATACCTAGCACTATTAGAATTTTTTAAAGACCACATTTCAATTACAGTTTATTCCGAGACGTATAATAAGATAAATTTCAACCTCCCAATTTCACATCTTAAGGGTCAAAAACCCCTGTTGTCCCTTTTTTTGAAAATTAAACGAGTTATTGAATTTAAAAAAATATATACGCTGCTACGGATTTTAAAATCATAAACATTATCATAAATTTAAATTTAAAAAAATTATACCTTCATGGCCAAAACCACAAATTTTTTTCCTTTTTTTTTGAAAACAGCCCTAGAATTTCAAAAAATTTACAGGTGGTAGAATTTTATCATGTTAACACACATAAAAAATTTCGATCCAAATAGTGACGACTTCACGGTCAAAAAAGCATTTTAGTATTCATATATTTTTTTCCGAAATATTTTATTAAAACCAAAAATGTGAAATAATTAACGGTCCAAAAATTAAAAAAAAGGATTATTCTGATAGAGCATATTCCACTTGATATAAATACAAAATTTCAACCCCAGAAATCTACGCATTCCCAGTGAAAAATAATTTTTAATCAAAATCAAATCAAAATTAAGTTGCTATTTGGATATGAGATAAAATAAGTTTAAATTGAGTAATATGAATTGCACATGTCAATCAAAAAATTCAAATAAATTTTGTTTACTTTGCGGATTTTTTTTATTTAAAACAAAGAAAAAATATTTAATTAATGATACAAACAAATGTGGCGAATTTTATACA
>LWCA01000309.1:0-32973 GCA_001642005.1 Intoshia linei | reverse complement strand
CTACCGGAACGTTGGAAAAAGACTGTGGAAAGCAATGGTGAATATTTTATAATAGAACTTTATTTTTAATGTAATCAAATAAACTTTTTAATTTTGTTTAAAAAACGATTTAATAATTATAATTGATTCAGCCCATTTAAAAAAGATTTTACGGCTGATTGAATGTTATCAGAATTGAAATAAATGATTTTAGGTAAAAACTGGGGTATCTGGATCCCAGGTTATGGATCTGGCACCGACATAACAAATAAAAGACTTAAAAATAGAAACGATGCTCAAGTTGAGGTATTTTAATATATTACAGTCAATTCTCCAGAGATGAACATTTTTATATTGAACATTATTTTTTTTATTTGAATCTGTTAGAAAAAATTTTCAAATAGAACAAAAAATATTAAAATACATAAAGAAAACTTGCAGATAAATTTTAAATCACAGTTAGTATAGTTTAAATTCTTAAACATGCAAAAGTTAAGAAATCAATAAACAATGTATACAGTGTAAAATTGTAAGTTACAATTTGTAACACGAAAAATATATTTTTAATTACGATGAAACAGGTCTCAATTTTAAACAAACTATAAACAAAACTCTTAATTTTAAAGGGTGTAAAACAAATAACAAAAATACTATTTTGATGCTCATATTTATGAAAAAATTTACACCTTTGATCAGATATTAGATGAAAAACCTCATTGTTTTAAAAACAAACACACAATAAAAAATCTTAATATTGATTATACTTAACAAAATTTGTTAATTTCTTCTATATTGGACATTTTTTTTAATTTGATATTTTGATGTTCATCTTTGTGGAATTTACAGTATATATTATTTATTTCAGCGTAACAATATCATCAATCACCTTTCAAAAAAACTCTAATACCAATAAAATCGAATATTTATACTGTACAATAACGTTAATAAACATTGCCTTTTAACATTGAATTACTAATGTACTAATTTTCTGTTTCAAAAATTTATTTATCATTTAATTGGTTAGAATTTTAATTACATTGTCAGATTAAACGATAATTTATAAATATTGTATACATGTAAAAATTTTTACATTCTAATTTTCAGAAAATTTGAGGTTGCAAGTTTCAACCACCCATAACGTTGAACCTTAAATATAAAATTAATATGCGACACAAAATACTACACTCGATTAATTTAGCAATATTAGTTGAATATTTAATTTTAAATTTTTTCCACATGTGCATTTGTGACCCCGTAGTATACGAACAATTGAAAAACTAGACAATGGAATGTTAAATTTATTATAGTAACAGTGATATTTAAAACGGTTTGGTTTAGGTGCTAGTTAAAAATGGTGGAAATTCTTCGTACAATTTTACGAGCCTTGTATTTTGGTCCAAAAAATTTTTTACGGGATTCGGTTAAATAAAGTTTGGAATTTACCATTTTGGAAATGTAATCATGGTTTTGATTGGTTAGAGTATTTTCAATAAAATGAGAATTTGATTTAATGGTAGATATTTTGTCATTAACTCGAATACTTGCAATATGTTTGGGTTGCTTTTGGTTGGATTTCTTGTTTTGAAATTTTAATGTTTCAAATTTACCATTAAATGATTTCATCCATCTAAGTAATTTTGAGTCGCTTTTTTCTCGATAATAGTCATAATCAATTAGATTATCAGCAAGGCTGGTTTTTTTCAAAGTTTCTTCAAATTCTTTGACACTATTACGATACTCTTTAAGTTTTTTTTCATAATCCAACCTTTTTTCTAATACTATCATATTTACTTTAGAATTGGATTCTTTGAAAAATTTTGGTCGTTGATCCTGTTTGCATTTCATGTATGAACGACCTATAGTCATAGTGTTTGCTGCAGTACAGTAATTTGAATTTAGAGGTTTTTTTACATTAAGGCTGGCATCATCGTTCAATAAATAAATTTGGGAAGAACATTGATCCTTCGGCAACTGAGAATAAATTGAATTTGATTTCGATTTAGACATTTTTTGTTTCAGACTACTTATAAAGGACTTTGAAGTTTTTGGGTTATGTGAATTGTCTGAATCTGTTATACTTGAAGTCATATTAGTTTTTATGCCTCGTAAACTTGGTGTCATATTAGACCATACAGAATCGTTGTAAAATGAACTTTCAATCGTTGAACCATTTTTAGTTGATAAACTAGCTTCAACTTTTTTTTGAGTCAATGTTCCACCAGATGGCGGCGAGTTAATATTGATAACAGTTATGTTTTCAGGTGTAGAGTACATTTCTTTATCTTTATGGATTTCTAGTAAACTCGTATCGATATGGCGAACAAACTTTGTAGATCTAATTGAATCACCACACCCTAAATCAGCAGCATCATTTGAACTAAGTATTGTTCCAGAATAACTGTAATTTGCATTGGTCATCATTGAAATGTCGTCACATTTATCATCTGTCCCAGATGAAAACTTTAATTCATGGTACATGGGACATTTATTAGAACCGGTTATTGAAGGATAACCAATGGAAGTATTATGAGAAGAAAAACTATTTTTACTTACACTTTCTCGTGGGTTATTTTTTTGGTTTACTCGTATTCGAGTTCTATACTGCTCTGGAACTAAATTTTAATCATTTTCATCACAAAAAAAATACCATCTTTTAGAGACGTGGAAGTATTGATTTCGTTTTGTACCATTCCTAAAATTACTTTAAATTATATTTTATTTCTATAAAGTTATTCATTAAAAGACGATGGCGACATAATAACATGTTCTGCATGGCAAGCTATATATAAAAAGAAATGTTGGTTTTGTTATTAATAGCGCCGTAATTATACACGCAATTTGTATAGATGGGAATAATCTATTCATATGTAAAGTGAACATTTAATTCAATTCACAAATTACCTAAATTCGATTTATATAGATGTGCTTCAGCAAATACACAACACACCATGAAAATTATAAAATGACTCAAATGTTTTTATACATGTTAGTCAGTAATGCTGAATCAATATTAATTTTTCTATTATTTGTGCCTTTACGCACTTTTAAATTATCAATTTATGACAATTCGTATTAATTTGACAATAACAGTTATTGTTAATTTATATAACAGGGAAGCTATTAGCAATTAATGCGACTGTTTGTTTGTTGTATTTCGATACATTGATATAGTGGGAACACAATAATTATGAAATTAAGTCAACATTTTCTGAACGTTAAATGATTGCACCCATTACAAATATAAATAAAATAACCAGTATTATGTCAAGGTCGAACTATAAAAAATTATTAATTAATTTTTCTTAAAATTTAAAATTGGGTTATTAGCCTTTTGGTTTTGCGATCCCGACTAATTTTTCATTAATTTACAAAAAAAAATTATTTTTTTATAATTTTTAGTAAATTTCCGTGAAAACCGCGACTACTGGATGGAAAAATTTTTTTTAGTTTATTTAAAAAAATTGTGAATCGTGCCAAGAATTATTTTACACCGAACACCTTGTATTATTTTAACATTGTTTACAAAAGGTTTTGAAAATGTATGATTAAATTATAAATTTCATTATATTGCAAGTCCATATTTTTAAAATAATTCAAGTTTAATTAATTAAATCATAATAATACCTTTAATTGAGTTGTCAAATTGTATCTGAATGGCAATATAATGTGTAGGAATGAAAATATCAAAAATAGGTTAAGATTTGTAATTTGATATACTTTTTTTATATTTTAAATTTTCGTATAAACATGATCATTTTTCAAATTTAGCGCATGGAAAAATCCAAATGATTTACAACCGATATGAATAATTTCTATTTTTATACAAAGGCATATAAAATAATTGTGCAATGCATATAAAAGTAAAGTTCTCTCGTCTTTTCCTTGTTTAATAAGAAAGTAACTCTTCAAAAATGTACTGGTTTATGCCTTAAGTATACCTCAATGAAGATTTCTCATTTATATTTATTATTTATCAATTGATACATTTTTTGTGACAATAGGATATATTATGTACTTGAGAAAGTAACAGTCAAATTATTATTTAGTTTACAATTAATGCAATTGTAGTCAAATAATCATATGACTCATAATGTAATTTACAATGTAGGTATTATGGCGAATTCACATGTAAATTTTTTGACTATTTATTCTCATCCAGGGTCGGAACAATACGATGCAGTGCATTTTCATGGTCATTGAGATGTTGCATTGATTTATAATTGACTGGCTTGACTTTTATCTATTTTTTAATTCTACCATAAAATTAATTCAATAAAATTTTACTTAAAAATGCTACTATTCACTATTACCAATCCTTTAAAGGAGTGGTACACAAATTTGTTTAACCATGGACTAATCATTTCACATTACCTTTTAATTTAAAGTGAACTATTCTATCTTAATTTTTTTTTGTAATACCATTTTTTACTTTATTAGAGAGAATGAGTAATAAATATAAAGTAAAAACAGTACATTCCTAAAAATGAATATAATTCATATTTTAATAATTGATTTATGACTCATAAATAACTTAAATTCCAGAAAAAATAAAATTGTAAATAAACTTGTGAGGCCTTATTTCTATTGTATGTTTAATTGTGTTGAGATCATTATCCCAATCTCACTACAACCTGCATTTTCTTTTAAAATAATTTAATGTCATATTTTCAGCATCTGCTTTCAATAAGTAAAAAATAATTGGTATAAATAATTTTCGAAACTCATCACTTTATTTCGGGTGAATTTTACCAACATTGAAATAAATATAAAAATGAGTATACCAAAGTTATTTTTGACAGTGAAGGCACTACTTTGTAAGATTAAAATTTTTCGTGACTGATTAATTAAGATATATTAATTAATTACTGTATATTCTACAGTGCATAAGATGTAATGCTTTTTAAATTTTTGACGAAGTGGTGAATCTGAATTTTGATCGTAAAAATGCACTTTTGGAGATTGCCCTTTATTATAATACTTATGATTGTTAAGGATATCCCAGAATTTATGTTTTATAAAATTTTAGGACATTTTTCATTTTTAAAACAAAGTGTAATTTGTGGTTTAAACCATGAAGGTGTGCGTTTGTGAGGCTGAGATTTACGACAATGTTAACGATTTTAAAATGCGCCCAAAATGTATTTATTTTTGGATTTTTGAGCTGATTTTTTTTAAAAAAAGGCAAATTGGGTTTTTGATCCTGAAGAACTGAAATTCTGACAATGATACTTAGATATAAACATTATCCGCGAAAAAATATTAAAAATTTGTTTTTATAAAATTCTAAGACTGTTAATTTTTTAAATAATAGGTAACACAGGCACTCAGATATTAAATTTTGTATAATTATAGTTATAATTAAAGGATGTGTATAATTTTTGATTATTATTCATTAATTTTTTTGCAACATTGAAAAACCAATCTAAACACTTTATTATTAAATTAATCCAACAAATCATTATTTTTAACACGTGGAAAGAATTCCGTATTCCTATCTCTGAATATTCATTTTAATTTTTATACCATATAATTAATTTTGTAAATAAAATATATAAATTACCGGAAATTTTCTTTTTATGTCTATTTCCTTGATTAACGTCAGTTACGTAAATAATTAATTAATACGCTTTTGTCAAATGATTAGATAATATTTTGACCTCATTAATATGGATTTAAAACTATTGTAAGTGGAACGATTAATTAGAGATGAGCTATTAGTATACAATAAAATTTCTGAATAAATGTTTAACTGAGATATTTATGTACTATGAAATTATGAACCATTTATTTCTTTATTTCGATTATAATGAAAATAATTATAATTATAACCTCATCATACAATTATAATTTAAAAATAAATGACAAATCGCTTTCAAATACATAATACATAAATAACTGTATACTAAACTCTCAACGATAAAAAAGTATATTTCATAGCGTATATTTATATTTACGTATATTTATGACCGATAGGGATATATAATGTATCTTTTATAGTTATCCTAGACCTTTAATCCTACGAATCTCATTTCCTATTTTTTTTGACAGACCCACAGTAAAATGTTTAATTTAAAAATGTAATGTAAAATAAATTTCTGTCATGAATCTGAAAACTGTCAATTCTCATTATTTTTAAATTACCAGATAAATATTTACATTAAAAATTTTAGTGTGTGTTCCACTTTATTAAAATAACTATCAACCTTAGAATTTTATAAAGTCCACATTTTAATCACAGTTTTTTCGAAATATATAATAAGATAAATTTCAACCTCCCAAACTGACATCTTACTAGTCAAAAACTCCAATTGTCCTTCTTTTTGAAAATCAAACAAGTTGGTGAATTTAAAAAAATATATACGCTGATGCGGATTATTTTATTATTTTAAAATCAAACATTACGATAAATTTAAATTTAAATTTAAAAAAATTATATTTTCAGGGCCAAAACCTCAAATTACCCTTCTCTTTTTAATGAAAACAGCCCTAGAATTTCAAAAAATTTACAGGTGGTATAGTTGTATGCTGTTAACACACATAAAAAAATTTCAATCTGAATAAGTGACGACTTCATGATCGAAAAAGCATTTATATTTTTTTTTCCAGAGTATTTTTTTTATTAAAACAAAAAATGTGAAATAATTAACGGTCCAAAAATTAAAAAAAAAAATTATTCTGATAGAGTTTATTCAAGTTGATATAAATACAAAATTTCAACCCTATAAATCTACTCATTCCCGGTGAAAAATAATTTTTAATATATTATCAACCAATAATAGCATATTATATAAGTAAGTATTGGACAAATTGTACTCACTTGAAAATAAAAAATGTATCATGATTGTAATCCAAATTTGTCCATGAAAAAAGTTTCTATCTAAATAATTTTGAGACATGGTGGCGTCAAAATAATTAAATATTTAAACGGATTAAATTTCATCCTACTGATTGCGTGTTTACGACATAAAAAAATGGCTTTAAAGTACTGTATTTAATAATCTATTAGCAATTTGTGAATATGACCAATAACGTTTAAAGAAAATAGTGTATGTAAACATAACATGATAATTCCCAGTCCCATCCACATTAAAAATTGTGTGATTGTGAATATCTCGTGATTCTCGTTATTTAAAATATCAATGTTCGTTTCTAAACTGAATAATCATTTAAATTTATAAATTTGTACGAAAATGAGAGAATTTGAAGCCGAAATAAAGAATCAGCTTGAAAAAAAAATAAAGATTTGTAACAATTTCGATACAAAAAATGCAAATATTGAATTTTCATCATGTAATATTCAATGTATATGTACTGTATTGGAAAATAAACAGGATTGTGAAATTTTATCCAAATTTATAAATTCACTTGATATAACTGAAAGGCAAATTGATGAAATTTTGTGTCTAAATTACAGAAACTTTTTTAAACGTGAATTATATCATGCGTGTCAATCTATTTTACGATCAAAGGCATTTTTATTGTTTAAAAAGAAAAAGTTTACAGAAATGATGCAATTAATCAAGAGATATTATTTTGATGAAGCGCATCATAAAACGCTACAATTTTTATGGTATAATGCATTGTATGAACTAGAGGCAGAAACGAGGTTTATAAAATTTAGTACAATATTCTCTTTCGGGTCGGTCAATATTGCGAATTTATATAATTTTATCGTATTATACAGTTTGGTGAAATACAAACTTGCAAAACATTTTTTATGAGAAAATTTGTCATACCCGTCCACGTGAACTAACGTAACTGTAAATTAATTTTTCTATAAAATTATTTGATGCTTTTGACTTGTAGCCACTCGTTACAAAATTTCCACTCTTTTTCCTTTTTTTTTATTTTAAAAAGTACATTTCTTTCATTAATTTTAATTAACCTTTCTTAGAAAAGACTGATGTTGCCCATTTTAATGTTATGGTTTATTACAGGGGTTCCCATACTTTTTTCACTGGATCGGTAATAAATTATAAAATTTATGACTAGACCATTAAAGAGAAATTACTAAGCAACATTAAAAAAAATATAAAAAAAATTAATAAAAAACGTAATAAATTGATTTCTAATTAGTAAAAAATTTTTACGGACCAGTACTGGTCCGCGCAAGGCATTTGGGAAACGCTGGTTTATTATAATAAATCCTTACTTATATAATATGATATGCAATATTATTTTGTGTGTGTTACCGTTTATTTCAATAACTACGAGTCTTAGAAGATTATAAAGTCCACATTTCAATTACAATTGTTTCTGGGGGTGTTACAAAATAAATTTCAACCTCCAAAACTCACATATTACGGGCCAAAAATATTATTATATAATCATATGAAATCATTATAAACTTGTTACTTGAAAAATAGAATTTTTTAAATGTGAGATTAGTTTTTTACTCGCAGATTTATTATTTCAAGCTGGTCATTTATATGCAGGATTGCGATAATATTGGATATAATTGATTATATTATTTACGCATTGGTGAATTGTAGAGAATACGGGACTATAAAATATATTTAACTTAAACAAGAAGATAGTTAACCATGTAATTAAATAGTACTTTAAACCAGTGTTTCTCAACCGCTGCTCACTAGTGTACCCAGTGAAAACTAGATCACGAGTTATATATCATTTTATAAAAGTTGGTTACATCAGATTTTATTATTTTATTGTTAAATATTATTATTACAACATTACTATTTATTGTTAATAATTTTCAACTTTTACTTCCAAAATGGTACACAATTGTGAAGATTTTCAGTAAGTACCTGAAAAATATAAAATTTTTATTAGTTTTGTTATTTTCATTGTGAGCCAAAATTTTTAATTTTTAAAATGCTTCCAAGTGCGTCCTAAGGCAAAAAAGCCTGAGAAACACTGATTTACACGTAATATTTTTTGACAGCATAATAGACTTTCAACTCTAATTTTTAAATTTTATGAAATTTAAACGAAATAATCGTTGAATAGGGGGAAATTGTATATTTTATCGAAAAAAAAATAATTATATCATAATTCCACACAAAAACTCAAGAATTATCGTATTTTTTCACCGATTACTGATTGTATAATGATTAGTCATCTGAAACCTTACAACACAATACAATACAATAATCACAATTTTGTATCATTAATCTCTCGTCATATGAAAAATGTTTAGACTCATAGAACATTTTATTTATATTGTTTCGAATTCTTGGAATTTTATTTTGTTTTTTTATTTTGAAAAAATTTGACGACGAAACTTGATAAGAACCGTAGAATGTCGATTAGTGTAGGACTCTAATCAGTACGCATGATTACAATGTAATGGTTGATATATGGATAAATTAGAGGGGAAACTTAATATTTTTTCGAACCTAACCACAAAAAACATCTAAATTGCGAACCGGTCCAGGTGTGTAAACCAAAAAATATATGCCCGTGTACGTTCTAATTTAACTCATCTAACATGTTAAAATGAAAATAAATACATTGTCACATGTACATTGACATTAATTAATTAATTAATTAGTGGATTTAAAAAATTATAAAGACCTGATTCACATTTTTTAGAAATCGATCGTCCTCTGAATTAACCAGTGTGGATAAATTCCGAATCAGAAAAAACTCAATTTTACCGTTAAATATATGGGATGGTGAACCCATGAATTATTTTGTTAAAAGAAAATATATAAATGTACTTAATGAATTTTATGCAAAAAATAGGTTATTTTAAATTATTTTGATATTTTTCCAATACAATTACGTTCCAATTACATTACAAGTACATTCCAATAATTAGAATAAAATGTATATGTGAAATGAAATCAAACAATCATGTAATCAAATGTAATTGTTGCGGGTCGTACTTTGAAACAGCATGTTATAATATCATTTATGAGATCGGCTAGACCAGGGATGCACAACCTTTCCACCAATTCAGCCGCAAAGCTACTTTACTCGTTGATATGAACCGCACAAAATTTACTTTGACATTGAAAAAGTATAAATCCATTTTGAGAAAGTGGCCAAAGTCAAAAATGTAACTTTTTGATTAAAATATTTTAAATTGTCCTTGAATAAAATCTGATTTAAACTTTTTCAATTTGACGTAAAATGGTATATTTCATTATATAATAAAGCAATCATAAAATTTAAATTAAGTAATTTTAAAAAGATGCCCATTGTGAATAGTTTTATAAAGTTATAAAGATTCAAAATATTTCGCGTTACCACACCCCAATTTCGTTATCAACAGACCATTTCAACATTTTAACATGCTTTAACGACACATAAATAATAATGGACATTTTGTATAGTATGATAAATTTGAATCGACCCAAAGAGGGCGATTCATCCATTATTGCAAACCACTGCTCAGTGCAGACCTGTACTACATACCAGTATTCTTACTACCAACTTTAAAGATTTACTTTTGACCTTAAGTTTAGGTCTAATTTCTGTTTTCTTCAAATTTTAATATCGGCAAGTTTTAATTAATTAGAGAAACTGTGTCAAGTCAAAAATGTAATTTTTTGATTATAATATTTTAAATTGCCCTTGAATAAAATCTGATTTAAACTTTTCAATTTGAAGTAAAATGATATATTGCATTATGATCACATGGATTGCCCACGGCCACAGGTTGTGCACCCCTGGACTATACCCTATATAGCAGGGGTGTCAGACTCAATTTGTTGGCGGGCCAAATGTGAAAAAAAATTATTACGCGGGCCGCACAAAAAAAATCTTTACTCAAAAACTTATGTTAAAACTAACAGATTTATAATAATTTTAAATTCATAAAATTAAATATGAAACAATATAAATGGAATAAGTGTAAACATTGTAATAACGAATAAATAAATCATGAAAAATATATGAAAAAACTGTAAAATAAGAAATATGTATAAAAAATTGTTATAAAAAATAAAAATTTATATTATAACGCGGGCCACACATTCCATAATTAGGGGCCGCATAATTAACACCCTGCTATATAGTTTGTGTCTGTTTTATCTACAGTGCGCGACATAAGTCTTAGGCACCCCATTGTAATTAATTTAAACACTCCTGGTTCATGATTCAAGATATTTTCTTATATCATATCAAGTGTATAGTCAATAACAAATATTTAAAAACCCTAAAAATGTAAAAACTATAAAAATTTTTTAATAATTAATGAAATATAGGCATTTTTAATTAAAATTGCAAAATTCCAAGCAACATAAGTCTTATAGGGACCTATAAAATAATACAATTAATTATGTTAATTAAATGAAAATATTAGANTATGTTAAAACTAACAGATTTAATTAATTTATAATAATTTTAATTCATAAAATCAAATATGAAACAATAACAATGAAATAAGTGCAAAAATTGTAATAATGAATAAATAAATTATGAAACATATATGAAAAAACTGTAAAATAAGAAATATGTATAAAAAATTGTTATAAAAAATAAAAATTTATATTATAACGCGGGCCGCACATTCCATAATTGGGGGTCGCATAATTGACACCCCTTGTTAATAAGGACTTAGACTGTATTGCAACTTATAAAATATTTTTATTAAAAAGAAAGATGAAAATTTGCGTTTCAGTTTGCTCGGTACCTATCTGTAAAGACTAAAATTTTATTGTGAAAAATTCAAGTTGGAGGGCTTGGTGTATACTGAGTTTAAAATTACCGATACTGATTAGCTAGTGATACTTTGGTGACATTCGTTTGTGGGTAGGTTAAATTTTTAATAAATATATTCAATTTTTTGGATGGATATCCTCCAGTGTAATTGCATTTTATATGAATAACATCATTTTCTTTAACATGTAATTCATTTGACAAAATTTTGTAGCCGTACGAATCTTTCATGTACATATTTATGTTTGTTGGTTTATCTTAAATTTTCAATTTTATTTACAATTAATACGTTGTTATTACATTTTACAGTTATTTTTTCTTGGAGCCATATTATTTTACTATAATTCGTAGTAGTGCAACAGCCATAATAACCTGAATCCATTTTTGAGACATCTATAATTTAATTTATCGACTAATCCAATATCATATTTATAAACGCTCAATCAGCTCATTGATACGTTGACTTAAAATCAAATAGATTATATACGATCGTAATGATAAATCGTGGTTTTTAATTTTCCGATTTCATTGAAATCTACCCTAGACATAAATTTGGAAACGCCGCGGTAAAATCATCCTTTACTTATAAAAAATTGAATTTTGTGTGTTTGTGTGTCGTAGTATTAAAAAATCCAATATCTAATACAGTTTTTCCCATAACGTGTTTATATCTATTTTCAGATTCCAAATTTGAGCCCTTCAGGTCAAAAACCCAAATTTACCTATTGGGATGCGCTTAAAAATGATTAACATTGTCGTAAATCTTAGCCTCAGAAACGCACACCTTCATAGTCAAAACCACAAATTACTTCATGTTTAAAAAATGAAAAATGTACTAAAATTTTATAAAACTTAAATTCGGGGATAGTTTTTAAAATCATAAGGATTACAATAAATGGCAACCTCAAAAAATTGCATTTTCAGTACCAAAACCACATATTGGCCTTTTTTAAAAAAATCAATATAGTCTTAGAATTAAAAAAAAAAAATACAACTGATACAGTTATATCCAGTGAAAACACACAAAAAATTTCAATGTGATAAAGTGATGCCTTTATGTTTAAAAAAGCACTTTAGTATTCTTTTTATTACCAAAAGAAAATTTGAAATGTTGTTCAAAAACGATTTAACGATTTGAAAATATGACATTAATTAATAAAAACGTCTGTCTGTCTATGTAAACGAATGTCTATAATATACCAAAAAATAACCTACTGATTATAATTATGTTCTAACCTGAAATAATCAATGAATTTGTTCTGTAACTAAAAGCCAACGTAACATGATCAGTAACTTTAAATCTTGGCAATGAATTGAAAGGGTATAATAATATATCATTAATAGAAATCATTTTGATTTGATTTATATTAGTAAAGTTTTTTAATTTTTTGAACCAATATATGTAGAAAATTTGATTCTTTGAAGAGATTACAGTACAATTGATTATCAACTTTAAATGTTCATTTATAGTTACATTATTTAGTTTAATGTTAATTTTCATTTTTGGGTCTAAATATTAACAATTTATTTAATTTTAATTGTTTATGTTTTTTTAATTATTCCATTTCATCAAATTTATAAAATCATGCAATTTCAAACATACAAATTTATTATCAACATTAAAATATGTATAATATAAGATATAATATAATCTTCATGCACACAGAAGGATACATCTGCATTGATCCACTTCCATCATCCGATTCTTTTTTGCTTATGGTGGTGTCTTTAAAATAATTTATATTTTATATACATGTAATTGTAATAAATTGTGTTAAATGGTGGTCAAAATATTATGTACAAAATGCAATAGGCAATCGGTTATAAAAAGTGTTTTTGGATTTACTACATGTATTTATAATTTCTTATAAAATTATCATTATAATGAAATAATAATATTGAAAACCTCTTGGTGTACAATAATTTTTTTAATGCACATTGATTGATTATGCGATTGGCAATGTACACAAAGTATTAAAATACATAGTGCAGGGTTTAATAGTACATACTTTACTATAAAATGTATCGTGGTCTACTAAAATAAAATTATTACTTTGTAGAAAAAATTAAAAAAAATAAGATAATATAAATTTACAAAAAATTAAAATAAAATATTAATTTTTTTGTTGTATGTTTTCTTTGAAATTTTTTCAAAAATTTAAAAATTTGTTAATTGCCAACCGTTAATATTATGTAAAAAAATTACTGTTTTGGTCAACAGGAGTGGTGATCACTGGTAGCGCTTCATCTAAAATTATTAAAATGTATATAATAAAATATGGCTTGTATTTATCGCGTCAGTATTTTGAATCCGTAAAGTGTCAGTATTTTAGATGGTTTGTCAGTAGAAATATTGAATTGTCAGTTGATATAATGGATTTTCAGTATTTTAGGTGTCAGTTGACAAGGTATTATTATAAATAATTGATTGTTAGTATTTAAATTGGAAGGGCAGTAAAAAAAATTATTTTGTCAGTACTTTAAATATACTGTCAGTATTTAAATTAAAAACTGATAAATATGTAATTGAATACTGACAAAGTACATTTTATTACTGAAATTTTAATATTTATACTGACAATTTTTGTTGAAAATACTGAAAATTTTTTATTAAAATACTGCCATTATTTTAATAAATGCTAACAAATAAAATACTTCCCATAAAATATATATAATAAATTAAAATTAAAATTACCTTTTTTTATAGTATAAAGCGACCATCCCAAAGGATTCTCCACTTTTAGTAAAACTGTATAATTGTTAGTTTTTTTTTTTAATTTGAAAATTAAATTGAGTGTGTAATTCGACGTCTATTCAAATTATAATTACACAATGTACACATAATAGTATACTGAATGTACCCATTAGACTCTAATGATTAGAGTTGTAATTTTCAAAAAAAATCTTTGAAAATATGAATCCAGTACCATAAATATCTGTGTATATTATACATTGTATAATCAGATCAAAAACATAAAAAAATATACCACAAATTTTAAAAGTTTTAAACCCTATCGTATCGATTTATTTGTATGAAATATATAAAACTAGAATCAAAAATAAAGTGTGAATTGTTTAATTTCCACACTATTTCATTAGTAATTTATTATAAAATTTCTCGCAGAAACTAAAACAAAATGATTTGGAAAAAGTTAAAAAACCCTCTGTCTATAGTCTCCTAACTCTTAAGGAATGAACAAAAAATATTAATTGTCAAAAGGTTTTTGTTAAAATTGTTAAAAATGGCAAATTGAGTTTGTAACCCCGAAGGACTCAATTTCGGAAAATGACATTTTGATGAAGACATCACTCGCGCAAAATTGCATTAGCAATTGGGTTTATTTAAATTCTACGACTGTTAATTTTTTAAATATACGGTGACACACAGACATTGAATTACAATTCATTGAATGTTAGAAAAAGTAAAATATTTATTGGGAAAATGAAAAATTTGTTTGGAAAATTCAATTTTCTCATTATCAATTGAAACATCATTATCATTACAAAAAAGTAATCTACTGACTCAGACCATCCGCACCTGCCAGCGGCAGGACCCAACTCCCAACAGGGGCTTATAACTACATGGGATACATGTAAAATTTTGTAATTGATTGATTAATGGATTAATAGGGATGCTTCTAAAGTATGTTTTATTATTACATTTGATTCACGCACATGATTTCCTTTGAAATGACTTATTGTAATTTATTATAACTTACCAATACAACTAAATAAATATATTTATATTTTTGGGGAAATACTCTTGAATTCATCATTCCTACACACATTGGCACTGCTGTTTAAAAAAATTTACAAAAATGAAAAGAACAACTCTAATAGTACATTATACCATATTGTAATAAGTACAATGTACTTTTATGTGTACATACATATTTCTATATACATGTGTATTATATGCCAACTAATAATAAATTTGTATTTATACCATATTAATATCGACGTCAAAATCTGGATGTGGATAGAAAAAGTTTTTCAACACTATGGGATGTTTTAATTCTACATTATGACTTGTAGTATTAAATTTTACATTAAGTTTTACAACCCGAAAAGTTGGATACATTTTAACTAAACAAGATATATCGGAAAAAGGACTGAGTTTGATAGAATCACAGACAATTATAGGTTTAGTCTCATGAATAATATTTTTAGAAATGGATTCAATTGCGTTGGATATTTTCTGCTCTGCCCAACATGTTACATTGTGCTTTATATCAAATTTGGCATCATTGAGTTTAATACATTTTACATCGATACTTCCATTATTAAGAATGTTTGTATATTCATCATACAAGTAAATCAAATTTTTTGAATGTACTGAATTATAATCATCTATATCATATCCATCGATTAATAATTTAAGTTCTGACTCAGGGTAAGAATTTACTGTGCACACAATGTTTATTGATTTTTTCCATAGAATTGGACTGTATTCTTTTTTTGATTTTATGTAAATGTTATCGTAGCATTCTCCCATTTCTCTATCAATTTCTAGACTCACCACGGGTTTCACTAATTTATTAAATCAATTTAATTTTCAAATAATTGTTAAATTTATATAATTATAAACAATACTAAGTTGACTGTTATGTACTACGTACAAACAGCACTTAGCTCCGCCGAAGGCACATTTTTATTCTACCAAAAAAATAAATTTACGTTGAAAATCTAACTTAAAAAATCCTACTATTCACTATTATCAATCCTTTAAAGGAGTGGTTCCCAAAGTTGTTTCAGGTTGAGCCGTCATTTATCATTCCTTTTTATTGTAAAATACCAAAAATTCCAATTATGTATCAATAATTAACTGAATCTTCACTTTATAAACATATTTAAGGTGAATTTTACAACATTGCAAATTATTGTAATAAATATAAACATGATAATAAAAAAGTTGTATTACTTTTAGTAATTTGTTGTTGTAGTTTTAATTTAAATTTTAAACAAACTGTTTTGAAAATGAGAATTTGAGATTTAAAAATTGCGTAGCAAAGAAAAAATTCCGAAGGAATGAATTATATAGATTTTAACTTCATTCAAATTTCAAATCCAATCATTTTGACTGAAATCCAATCAATATGACACAACGCATCGTTTTCGAAAAAAATGTTTTTGTGGACTATTTTTCATTTTAATTCATTATTATGGCGTGGCGATTTAAAAAAATAAAAAAATATGTGTGAATTTTTGGTTTATAAGGACGATTCTTTAAAAAAGGTTGAGAACCACTGTTCTTAACAAGTATTTTATTATTGAAAGTATTTATATTAACATTTATTTAGATCATCTCTATATTTTGAATGTCTTCTTTTTTTTGTGTTCACGTTATACCATCAAATCACAATTTTATCAAATTATACCACGTATTAACTAATCAACGTATTAAACTTGTACACTAACTATATTTCTTATGTTCAATAAAAAAAATTTGTATTAAATATTTTAATTTCTATTTTTCAGACTTTTATTAAATTACCTATTTAAAAGATTGATAAATCGTGTATAAATTTTAAAACACAAAAAAAAATTATTTAAATATGTTCAATATCCCCTAATATTTTTAGTTTACAAATTATTTTTTATATATCTAAGAAGATACTAAATATATTTGCAACATAACAGTCAATCTAGTTATTAATAAAAATTTTTACACGTAACTTTTACAAATTTGTCTCACAATTTAAACGTTATTAAACCACCCTAGTATAGACACTAAATAAATACTATAAAAAAAATTACAAATTGTCATAATATATTTTGAAGCTGTATCGTTGTCAATAGAGCAAATCAAATTACCATTCATCCACAACTTGGCTTCTACGAAAGGATAATAAATATATGAATTAAAAACACACCTAAAAACTCAATCCCATATATATGAGGGATGGCGGTAGTGTCAATGAAAACTTTGACTTGATTAATAAAGAACTCGTTAATGTTTCGAGATATGGCAATTTCAATAGTATTGTTGTCGAATTTTGGTTTGTAGAGCCATCGTAATGTTGAAAAATTATTGCCGCTATTGATTTCACAATACGCTAAGAAACTTTCATTTACTACTGCATATTTTTTTTTGAAGACCAGGTTAGGTTTCGTAATTATAGCACTATCTGTTTAATTAAAATTAACATGCTCATGCTTCATGCATTAAATAATCAAAACAATATAATAATTATAAAAAATTAATTAATTTACATTGTTAAATTTTTGAATAATATTAACATAATCAATTGTCTATAATGGAACAATTAAAAAATTAAATTAAATTAATAATACTAATACTAAGTCTTAAATTGTTTTTAATTTAAATAATTTTACTAATTGGAGTAAATTCCTTTTTTCCTACTAATCAAAACAAATTAAATACATCTGCACTTCTAATATTACTCGCATTAATGTGATTTATGAATTTCTCCAATTATGCTAATGCGGAAATGATATGTCTCTCGGCAGGTGGTAAAAATCAAAATATCAATCAATAGTCTGATATATAACTATATACCACTCTACCGATTAACAATCTTTATCTGACGAATATAAAACATAATATTGCATAAAATTAAGGAATGTGAATCATTAAAATAATTATAAAATGGCAAAATCTATTGCAATTAAATTATCATGTAACTGCATTTAACTAGCTGTAATTTATCTATTAATAATGTATAATAAAGTACCTTGTTCAGCAAATACCACATTAAAACAGATTAAAAAAAAGCTTGCGATGGTGAACAAAAAACTCATCATGTTAAGATTTGAAAAAATAGAAATATTTCAACTCGATGATTTTAAACATACATGTAAATGACAATATAATTATTAAACCAACAATTATCAGAATATCAAGGATAATATCAGGCGTGGCTCATTATTTTATTGATTATCTTTGGATATTATCAAAGTGCCAGTTAAAACTAGTCTATTAGACGATTTTGGCTAGAATTTCAGTCAACAAATGTATTTTTATTTAATTTATTTAACAGCATACTCGCTACTACTTTATAAAGTGTTTAAAAACTAATATATATTATTTCATATTGATATAATATGATGATATTTTTGATGACAATGTTGTTTAATGTTAGATTTGGTGATTATTTTAATCAATTTTTTCCAAATTCGTTTTGTAGCTTGTTCAATGTGTATAATTATATTTAATTTAATTACATTAGATTAATTTTACATTGAAAGTTCATTGAAGTTTATTCTGTCTTGAAGGAGTGTGTTTTATTTACAAAATAAATTGTTAACAAAATATTGAGTTAAATGTAACGGAAACGCCGAGAGTATTTTTATTTACATTTTGTTAGTTTAAAGGTTCAAAATATCCAATTTTTTCGGGTATTATTACATAATATATTGATTGATGTTTTAATGGATGTTTTTCAATTTAAAAAACTTTTTTCTAATACATACATAATAAATAATATAATAATAGGAGTATTTAAATTTAGTAAGTACAATTATTATTAGTCATTCGTTTAAATATGGTCATGATGGGAAGGAGGTCGATTTTTTGGTATGCTTGTGAGTCTCAGAAATTTTTAATACCTAGAAGTACATTAAATGTACTTTAGATGTAGGTAAAAAGTGAAAGTACTATATATAAGTAAAGTAATATATAATTCGATACGATAGAAGTTCATCGCAGCGCCAATTTTATAAAAATGGTATGAGAATTTGAGTACATATGTATATTTTTTCTCCACATAGAGTCCATGTCTATGTCAGATATTATCAGTAATTTTATTATCATATTCTCTCAACAACTACGATTAATGTTTTTAACAAATAGTAACTGATTTATTTTACTTAAATTCAACCGGTAGCTAATATTTATTGTAATTATTAGTTTCGCATCTAATTATAATTATAAGATATGATCATACGCAGTTTCATCAAGAATTTCATCAAGAATTTCATCATTTTTTTAGCAAGGATGTCATCGTCTGAGATAGTTATCAATTGAATAATAAGTACATGCGTCTATCAATGGTATTTTTTTCAAAAAAAAGTTATCTAAATATATTTTATCTCAATTTTAATCGATATATATGACACAAGATAATGTATTTTTATTGATTATGAGTTGATTAAGACTATATTTATTCGATTTTCAACTTGTTGAACTAATCATTAGTTTATCAAATGTAGTGTTTTTCTGTGAGATTTGATTAAATTTGATTCTACCTAAAATGTAATTTTTACATAGAAATGATTCCATTATTACAAAATTTAAGAAATAATGTAAATTTAATTAAAGAATTAGAATTCGACAGATAATATTCAAACAAAGTGTCTTTGAATTGGTTAATACTAGCTGCGTTAAATACTTAATATTTCGCAGTGTTAAAGTGTTACTTATAAGTTATAATATTCTATTTGACTTTTTGACAAAAATGTTTTTGATGAAAAATGTTGTAAATCATATCTTTTACATTTTACCAAAAAAATTAAGTTTTAAAAACGTATTATTTTATGAGATAACAAACATTTACTGGTTCAATTACTAGATCTCGAGTCGAGATTTTTGATTGATAATTCCTTACAAAATTATCAAATTCCCATTTAAAATAACGTCACAGATTCTAAAAAGAAAGATATTAAAAGCAAAATGTCCAATGAAAAAAGAATTTTATAATGTATACGTATAAATTGATAAAAATTAATTTTGATGATAAAAATATTAAATGTTAAAAGTTTTTATAGAATAACTAGGTTAATAATAGCGATAGTTCAAAAAAGGTTGAGAATTTCTGGTATAGATTGTGCTACAATTTAAATGCATTAGTTTTGCTACTTCATTATATATTAGATATGATAGCATATACATATAAAGAGAATATGACTTTTTGCCATGCATCGATTGACCAACTACAGTGATCGGAGCAAAAACTTAAACGGTTAGAAATTTTTTTCACATAAAACCTGAGTCTTTTGTTAACTGCGTAACATTTTATTCCGTTTTCTATCAGCTTCCTACGAACTATGCTGTTGCTTGCATCTACGGTCCATTGTTTTTTCATTGGGATAAACTCATTTGAGGTTGCATTTGGTGTAATTTAATAAAATTTCTGTCGTCGCGGATATAAGATAACCTTCTTCGACCAGTTCTGCCACTTATTTCATTACTTCTATTTTTCCATAGCCGTTTCAGGGTTTTAGAAATGGTGTATAGGGCCGACCCACTTGTTTGCCAATTTCACGCAATGCTTTTCCTTCTTCGTGTAATTTTAATATTACAATTTGTTCTTGATGATTTAATTCTCTGTTTTAAAAGAATCGGATGAAATCTATAAATTTATAACTAATTATATATTATATTATAAATTATATCTAATTATGAGTTATTTCAAATTTATGATGGGTGTTGACGTACTTTTGAATCATTCATTTGTTAAAATTGAATATAATTGTATTTTGTTTTTATTCCAATTAATTTAAAAATAAAGCAAAAACTGATTTTATTTTTTATATTTTATTTAAACCATATTCATAACTATAATGACCATAAAATTAAAATCAAAAATTATAATTACATTTACTAATAAATTGAAAAATATGCAAAATATTTAAAAATATTTTTAGTTTTGACTTAATTTTAAATATAACTATATATTCAAAATTATTTTTCACCGGGAATACGAAGATTTCTGTGGTTAAAATTTTGTATTTATATCAACTGGAATAAGCTCTAACAGAGTAATCTTTTTTTTAATTTTAGGACTGTTAATTATTTCACATTAATTTATAGGGCTGAGTTTATTTAAAAAAAAAAAAAAAATTTTTTTCATTTTTTTCAATGTGAAAATTATATTTTATGCATTACTGTGCATTCGCGCAAAATAATGTAAAAATTCCTTTTTCATTAAATTTTGCAATTACCCATGAAAAATATGAAATTACCCACTTGTGGGTAAATACCCACATATGTAACTCAATAGTAACAAAGACTATAAATTTACAATTATTAAAATCTAAATTGAATTTAAAAATTATAGGTTATGTAGACCATTTTGAGATATGATACTAATTGCGCTAATGGGAAACGTATATTACCTAATAATAAATTTGAATTAATTCTGAATAAAATTTTAAAAAATTTACCTCTAAGGTGTCGCGAACTGTTAAAATATTATATTTCATTTGTAATTGTTTATAATAAAATATAATAGAAACTCCATTTAAAAATAATACCTAAATTTAGACTTGTAAAAATGACAATCTTAATTGAAAATATACATAATAATAAATTTATTTTACAATATAATCACATTATCAGTCTTGTAAAGTGTTTAAAGTGTCTCTAAACTCGATAAAAATACGTTGGCTATTCATATGAATGCAATTGGTAAAATCTTTCAGCAAGTCGATTTTTGATTTCTAAATCAAATAAGTAAATAAAATTCTACAAGTATATAATACATTATCTGAAACAACGCAATCAAGAATATCAGGTTCATTCATTAGAAAGTGAAGCCATTTCCTTAATTTTTCAGAAAATCCTAATAATAAATTATAAATTATTATAATATTAATGAATAAGTTTATCTAAATCAATTCGTTCATTTGATTAAAAAATTTTTAAAAAATACCCAATTTTGACAAAAATTTGATATACGATTTAATCCATTGAATATACTCATCATATAAGAATAGAGATCTAGTGAGCACAATTTTATTTTCAATATAGGATATGGAAGCGAAATTTTCAATTTCTAATTTAGAATTGAATGTGGAAGAAATGCTGGCAGTAACTTGTCTAAAATATTATCAAAAACTTTCATAACAAAACTATACGTATTGCAAGATTCAAAAATATAATCCAGCTTTCCATGTATCCCAATAGAAGGAATGCTGTCTTTAAGAATGTAGCGTATATCGTCACTGCTATTTACTTGCGTCCTAAATTATTGCATCAATAAAAATCAATTAGTTAAAAATTGTAGTGTAGGTAAATATTACCCGTGACACGAATTAACATTATTTCAATGGTAACTGTAAAAAAAATTTAAAATTATGGATGTATCACTGAGTCTTTAAAAATAAAACAAAAAGTACCAAGTTAATAAATCGAAATTATATACATAGACAGTACTTTTTGAAAATACCAAAATTGGTAAACCTGTTTCAGTCAAAAATATATCAACAAATTTCTTTTCTAAAATTATAAATAAAAATGTAATTAATAAATATCACCTAAAGATAAATAGTGACCACAAACTGATAAAATAGATTTTTTGGTTTTGACGTTCCTAAAGTAAAATTATCAATAGAAACAAATAAACAAAGTATCGAAATACCAAACGTGCACGTAAAATTTAACAGTCAAAACTAAAACAAATTCATTCAAAGTTTTAAGACGTGATATTTTATGTTTAGCAGTCAAGGTAGGCAGGATTTTGAATCCAGATTTAGGATGGAATAGGTGAATTGATTGATCATTACAGATTGTACATAAAACGAAACTAAAAGAAATAATAAATACAAAACTAAAAATAATAAACCAAAACATACCTAGTAATAGATAAGGTTAAAATTGGTTTAGGTAAAAATATTTGGAATTTTTCTGTAGAATTCTCAAACAAGGTAATTAATGCTATACGACATTTGTTGGACACGCTTTTATTTACACACTTTAAATAACATTTTTCACTAACCTAAAAAAAATAATATATACAAATCAATAAAATTAATTACAAAAAAATTAAATTCATCCAAAACAGTAGATAAAGCATCAATAACAGCACTTAAAAAGGCAGTTTCATTTTGAATCTAAATAGAAATAAAAAAAGAAACAAAACACTTACATCACAGTCTTCTTTCGCTGGCAAACTACAAACGACATCATGAGAAGAATTCATATCAACTGCAATGGAATCAGCACTATCCAATTGAATACTAGATCTTTTTTTTAGTTTACATTTTGAATCATCAGAGGTTAATTCGTGGCTAGTGTTTACTTTTTTTACATCCAATTTAGAAGTATTTGTATTTTTAGCAATTTTTTCAAGATCATATATATGAAATTTTAATTTGTTTTTCCTAGCATTGGTATTACTATATAAAAAAACCAATAAAACAGTAAAACCATTTTTTTGTAAATTATTAATTATAATTACTCTTTAGGTATATTTTGCATTATGTTGTTTGTAACCTAAATTACAGCATTAACATAAAAAGTAAAAACATTACCGGAGAATCACTGTGTTTAAAAACTATGTTATCAATAGCAGTATTTTCAATAATACTAACAGGTTTTATTCTTCGTTTACCGTCTTTTGTTTTGACCTCATATTGTTTTGTTACAATCTTTTGTTTCTAAATTATAAATATTTTTTAAAATATAAAAATATCCCAATATAATTTATGACAAATCTTTACAATTATGTTTATTAAGGTGTAATGTATCGTTAAATGTAAAATTTAAAATAATTCTGTATTTTCATCAATCACATAGTAGCTAAGTTAAAGCCATTCAAAAATAAGATTAAATGTCGAGGATAATAATTTGGTTTAAAGGTGTTACACCAATATAAAAACAATGGAAATAAATATAATCTTTTAGTATTGATACTGAACATTAATTAACAAAAAAATGAAAAAACTAAAAAGTAATAATTTTTTAAAAACACTACCAAACGATCAAAAAATTTAACAGATTTTTGTTCAGGTTGTTCCGTTTTTTGTAATTGAATCTTTTTTAACATGTCGCTTGATTCGGCAATAGGTAAATTCATGTTTATAGTTTTTTGTTTGGGTGTAATTAAAGAATGTCCGTACACACTTTCCATTAACGTTTTCTAAAAATGAAACTATAATTTTTACAATAGAATATAAGTCCATGTATTTTGTCAAAAATTTAAAAAATGCAAAATTGGATAAGTCAATCAATACCATACAAATGCTAGTTCTCTCAGTATAAAATATACAATATTTCCAATTTTTTTATATAACTAACCGAGGTATTCCCAAACATTTTTTACCATGGGAGGTAATTTCAAATTACATTTCAAGTTACATTTAAACAACATGAAAGTTATTCACGTTATTCAGTAATATTCACTTCATTTTGATAAAATGATGTTGACGTTCACTAATAATTATTATAATATGTCGATAATATATAATATTTTAATGATATTGTTAAAAAATGCTCCCTTCATTTTATTTAATATTTTTGATGTAGATCAGCTAGAATTTCCTGTTGACGACTTAGGCAACTACTAGTCTAATGAAAATAAATTCAGAAATACATAACACGCTAATTTAAATTTTAAACACAATGTACCTTTTCAGTATCTGATAAACAATGCCCTAATTCTTGTTCAGAAAAAGAAATGTATGCTATAGATCCATCAAAGGAAGATACTATCAGGCTGTATCCATCAGAAGACCTATTTTTATTAATAAATACATGTAAACCAGACAATAAAAGTCAATACAAAATATTGAAATTGTACATTTGGGTGTCCCTTAATTAAAAATGAATCTGTTTTAATTTGATGTAGGTCGCAAAATTTATCAATTATTAAAATGGGGTAGCAAAGACTACCCTAATGTACATTACATTATATATTGTACTAATGTCACTGTAGATATACCAAGATATGTCCATAACAGAGTTATTAAATAAATCATGAATAACCACGATGGGTCGATTAAACCCAGAAATCTAAAATTTTATTAAATTTTTATTGAAACTTTTAAAATCATACCCAAATTGAAATAGATCTATCTCTACTTCCTAAGGCTAAGCAACAATTAACATTATCCAATGAAAGTGGGTATTTTCTATTGGGAGACTTAAAGAACATTTTCTTATTAAATTTTACAATAGTAATAGCCTTTCGGTGACCAACAAAATCCGTTTTAGTCAACCAATTATCTCGATTAATAATTTGAGCTACCGGTCCACCATTATTCATGGCATGTGCCGATACCAAAAATTTTCCATCTGGAGACCAATCCAATCGTAGAATATGAGTTGTACCAGAGCACTACATGAATTTAATTTATAATTTACATCACTATAAATAATATATGCACTCTGTAGATAAAACAATACAATGTACACTGCGTTCCAAGTTATTATTCAAACATATTAAAAACATTAATAATTTAAAAAGTAGTTACTTAATTCTATTAATTTTTTTAACATATTTATATATTCAACTAATAATACTTTAACGTCCCAAGAAAAATGTAATGTATTCCAAAAAAATGAATACACAAAGATTTAAGAAAATTTTGTGATTTTTGGTGTACCACATTATTATGCAAATGAATATTAAACAATAATTACAATGTTAATACGAATACATAAATATTTAAATAATATAATCCATTGTATTTTAAACCAAATTCACGCAAAAAAAATGTAATTAAAGTTTACATATTATTATACCCCATTTCCGGGATATTACAAGAAAAAGTCGTTTATCCATGGATTTCGTGAAGTTTTCAATTGTTTTTGCATCGATTGTTTCGATTTCTGTCAAAATTGCATGCCATATATCGTTTTTTGATTGGTATTGTTTATTCCCACTGTATATCTTTCTTTTAATTATTGACCATAGATTTTCAATACAATTAAGATCGGGAGAATTTGGCGGCCAACACATTATTTTTTCTGATCCATAGCCATTTGATGAAAGATATTCTTTTGTATGACGGGATGCGTGACTTCTGGCATTATCATGCATACAAATAAAAATTTTAAGAAAGCTTTTTCCTCTTTTTTTTATCCACGAAAAATCGTTATTTTTTAAAAACGCGTAGTATGTTTCAGGATTCATTTTGACTCAATCATCTAACTTTAAAGGTCCAATAATAGTGTCTTTCACAATGCCTGCCCCAATAATTATACTCCCATCCCTTGATGCAGCCTTAAACGGTTTGGTGGTGATCTGTTATTCACTAACCAACTCTTACTCCACGAATCTGGCTCATCTAAAGATATTCTGGTTTCATCGGCAAAAATTACATTTGAAAAATTTATCTTCATGTAATTTTTAGCCCAGAATCATCGTAAATTCCAGGTGTTGTTTGGTTAAACTTGGTTTACCTTTAGCATGACTGATTTTACCAACCGTTTTTAATATTCTGCATCTCGTAGTTTTGGGTATATCAGTTAATCCTGATGATTTAAATATCTCTAGAGAAGTGCTAAGAGGGTTTCGAACCATTTCTAGTTTAATATGGATATATCTTTAACAGATACTCCTTGAGTGATCCCTTTGCCTTTCTTTTTCTCTTGTTTGAATGGTTTTCTATATATCGACGGATTGTGCGATGATCGCGTTCTAAATTTGAAGCTATTTCATTTATCGATATTCCGTTATTCAACATTTTAAAAATTTTATCCTTTTCGTCAACAGTAAGTAAAGTGGATTTACCTATAATTATCCTAAATTTTGATTAGCATAATAATTTGGCACACTAAAAATTACCCAAAAATATAAAATGTTATATAGAATGCTTTTTTGGAAACGTGATAAATTTTTTTTTGTAACAATAAAATTGTATATGGTAAATGATTAAATTATGATAAAAAATTAATAGAATTAAGTGACTACTTTTTAAATTATTAATGTTTTTAATGTTTGCATAATAACTTGGAACGCAGTGTAGTATTGAAAATTAAATTGTTACACCTTTTCTTATTTCTGATGTTATTATTTCAAAATAATATAACATTCGTGCAGGAAATAATACATATCCTAATTTTGTCATCTTAGTATGAATCATCATCAAAAAATACTTCACAATGTTAAAAGTTTGACGTGTGTATAATGGAATTATTACTGTATTCCATATAACAATTTCAAATTTCAAAACAGTTTGCGTTTAACGTGTTTAACTGTAATACTTTTTTTTAAACAAAGCTTATCACTTACAATTAAACGATAATGAAAAAGTATTAAATGAAGGGAATTAATGAAGTAGCAAAACTAATACATTTAAATTGTAGCACAATCTATACCAGGGATCTCAAACTTTTTTGAACTATCGCCCCCTAATGAAGATAAACATACCCATAAATGAAGATGAATGTACCCAAAGTAGTTTTATAACTTAAATTTTTTCAAAATGTGAAGCACCCAAATAATTAGCATTAAACAGCTAGAATCAAAAAATTTCAGTAAAAGGCTGTATTTAGGATCTACAGACCGCACATTTACAATATTATATACCTCCAAGAATGGTTTTGTAATTTTTTGTTCTATTTTCCAACTATCTGCTCTCCATAATATAATGGATTTGTCATCCGATTGACTAGCCATAAATGTTCCAATTGGGTCCCATGTTACACCTTTAACAATTCCATGATGACCATTTAATGTATGGATAATTTCAGGAAATTTTTGAGTATTCCACACAATAACAGAATTGTCAACACTACATGACGCCAAATATAAATCATTTGGCGACCAGCTTATGTGTAAAACATCTTTAAAAAATTTAAATATTAAAATTAAAATTAAAACCTCCTTGATGTGATCGAAGAATATGACAACATTTCCATTCTTCAACAATATTCTTATTGTTTGTTAAATTTTGAGAACATTTTGATACCCTAAATGAAATAAGAGTATAATTATATAATTTAAATTAATTCTAGATAATCAGATACTAATGAAATCACTGCACTGTATAAGAGCTCATGAGCCGACACAACAATTATATGCCAATTGGAAATTAAAATGATATGAATGTTTCAGACAGTGAAAGGGTTAAAGTTGTCAGTGACCACTATGAAACACAAGTATATTATTATGCTAGCCTTCGTCAAACAAAGCGCCATGAAATATATTTTTATCAGGTAGCCAACTGAAATTAAAAAAACTAACATTCAATGCTTTATTTGTAATAGTCTACACCAGAGTTTCACAAATATTTTTTAAACTAACGCCCCTTAGTAAAATATATCATAATATATTATTAGAATATCATCCTTTACTTATATAAAAATGAATGTTTGTGTGTGTAATCCTTTATTGAATACATTGACAGTCGCAGGATTTATAAAAAACCCAACTTCTAATACAGTTTTTTCCAGGACGTGTTTTTATTCATTCAGGTTCAAAAACACAATTTCCCCTTTAGCTTAAAAAAAATCAGCCCAAAATCAACCTAAAAATTTAATAACACATAGTCTGAAACGTGTTTTAAAAGCATTAATATTTTCGTTAATCTCAGCCTCAAAAAGGCATACCTTCATGGTCAAAACCATAAATTACCCTTTTTTAAAAATCAAAGATATCCTAAATTTTTTTAAACATATATTGTGGGATAGTTTTTAAAATGATAAACATTATCATAAATGGTGTAGACTCTACACTAAACATTTCATTTAAAATAAAGGAAATTGTCTTGATTGAGTTAACAGAATTAAATTACAATAAAATATAAAAACAGTTGAAATATACATGTTACTTTGTTTCCAAATCATGACCAGTCTGTCGTCACTGCAAGATGCTAAAAATTTTCCATCATGCGAGAATCTGACACAATTTACACAACCTAGAATAGTTATTAAAAAAATATGTAATCATTTTAATGAAGATTCTTCGTGTACATATTCTTTAAATATACACTCCAGGGTTAACAATTTAACGTATAAATTTTTACCGGTAAATTACCGATACCTTTTGTTTAATTATCAAAAATAATTTAATCTCTAAATTTATTTAAGCATATTTATATTATTTTTTGAAATGGTATTTTAAGAATATCAATGCATTAACGACATGTGCGTATATTCTTGATCGACATTTAGTAATTACATTACTGGTAGCAGAAAATACCCTTTCTAAGTAACATTGTATCAATTGGATTTGCCGTGAAGATAATAAGATTTTGAAACTGAAATTTATCATAATGGAGATGATTTAAAAATCTTTATCAGATTGTGTATTTTTTGTACTTCTAGGACTCGTTTAAAAAAATTAATTGGGTTTTTGACTTTAAAGAACTGAATTTCTGAAAATGAAATTTGCGATAAAGATTACACATTGTATTTTAAAAAAATTTACATATAAATATATATTAGAATTGTTATTTTTAAAACTCTACGCCTCGTACTTTCTTAAATAAACTGGAACAAACAAATAAATAAGCACTTACATTTTTAATTACAGTAAATAATTAATTTAGCAATAAATTATTATCTATTGCCAACCCTAATGTACACAATTCAACGACTCAAATAAAACAGCAAAGTAAAAATAACTCAACCAATCAGTATATTTTCGAATCTTAATGAAAATTTTAATTAGCAAAAATACTCACCAAAGAAAGTTTTAACATCCTAGCTTATAGTTCATAGGATAAATAATTTAAATCAAAACAAATACGTTAGTAAAGAAAATAAACCTAAATGATTATCCATGGTGCATAACAATTTGTGAACTTTACTATCCATTTCTTGAGAATAGGAGTGCAAAGGATCAACATTCCATATATTGATTAATCCGACTGTATTATTAGAACCTAAAAATGCATATTACATAAAGTGATATATAAAATTTGATAAAAAGGTACAAAAATAAATGTCAAAAATATTGTTTATAATTACAAAATATGTACAAATAATAAAAATTTCAAAGCAAATCGTACAAATATCTTATATAACGTACATTTAGTCATTTATTCTCATAAAAATATATTACTCAATCCTCCAGTAGCAAACCGATTTCCATCTACATGAAAATCAATACTAAATATTGGTTTACCTACAAAGTTAATAATTTTCAAATAAACCACATAAAATACCATCATGTGAAACCCACTCCGGTTTGAACAACTTCATTTAAATTTAAATTTTTAATAAACTTCATAAAATAAAGTTAAATTTTTCAATTTATAATTTAAAATACTACATTATTGTATTCTAAATGCATTGGGCGGTGATTGGCATGATCCATGTGAACCAATTGTGAGTTACACGTAAGCTTCTAAATAAATTAATTGGAATTAACGCATTCACGAATTTTTTATTAGAATTTAGCAAGTTGTATAAATTTGAAATGAATTGTTAAATTTAATTTATTTTGTAAATTCATAAATTGAATTTGATATTGAAAATTTTAGTCTGAAATAAAGTTATACATTATGAGGTTTAGTTTAGTTTTATTTTTAATTTTACAATTTTGACTTGCAAGTTGCAACGATATTATACTTTTTATTACGTGAATTCATTCATAACATTGAACCAATGTCAAATTTTTCTCAAAGTTTATCACTGGATGAAATTTCATCTCTCGAAGAAGATGAGGTAGCAAATATTACACCATATCATGAATTTGAAGGTCCATTTTGTGAATTTAATTTATTTTATTATTTTATATGCAATTTTTTCATTTAAAATGATAAATATTCCTAGACAGCTATTGGATGAACGAATCAGATATAGAGAAACAGTATGGAAAAGAAACAAATAGCAACAGACAAGAAAACATCAAGAAATTTTTAACCAAATTACCAATAAAAAAAAACATTCAACAATACAACCAAAACAGTGGTATATATGTAGACAAACAAGAAAACGCGGATGAAAAAATAAATCTCAATCCCGGCCATATATTTATATTGGCATTAATAGAAAGAATATGTGAATTACATGTAAATTGCGACATTACAAAAAACCGTCTATTTATGTGCATAATTAACGAATTATGCAAAATGCAAATTCTACCTTACTGTATTCAAGAAATTGAAATATTTTCTTCCATCAGAAAATCCTACATTTCACATTTTTCATTGTTATTTAACAGCGCTATTGATACAGTCGTAAACAACACCAACGTGGATGATTTATTTGACCCAAACATTCCTACTCCACCAAATTTACTGCACCAAGAAATCGCTCAAATTTCTCAAAAAAAAAATAACATTTTTTACACTAGAAGTCAAAACGATTTTGACAATTTCAACAAAATTGGTAGTGGAGCTTACGGAGTTGTATTTTCAACTAGAAACCGATTAGACAAACAACTTTACGCCATTAAATTTATCCCATTCTCAATATGTAACATTAACTATCAAAGTTTAGATGAATTGTATCGGGAAATTACATTTTTATCCAAAATTGATCATGCAAATTTAATTCGTTATTATTCGTCATGGGTTGAGTTGGTTTGGTCTAATGCTGATTTTGAAGAAATTTTAAACTCGGATTATGAGTCTGGATCTTTCAGCGAATCTTATATAATGAATGTGGATTTTGATAACCAAGTTAACACGTCAAATTCTAGTTCATCTGATAATAAGGTATCTCCGGAAAAACGCCTTCATCATACTTTATGCATTCAAACAGAGTTGTGTCATTCTACTCTTCAAAATTGGATATTAACTAGAAATGGTATCATTAAAGAAATTGATAAATCTGATAATGTTGTCAATTTATCCATTTGTAATCAAATCATTTCTGGTGTCAATTATTTACATTCAAATAATATTCTACATCGTGATTTGAAATGTACCAATATTTTTATTTCTACCTCTTCCAAAAAATTTAACAAGGATTTAAGCGCAGATAGTCTTTTAACTG
The DNA here is from genome assembly GCA_001642005.1 of Intoshia linei. Classification (NCBI taxonomy): domain Eukaryota; kingdom Metazoa; phylum Orthonectida; family Rhopaluridae; genus Intoshia; species Intoshia linei. The sequence continues at coordinate 794 of LWCA01000309.1, read as the reverse complement.
ATTCCAACATTTCTAGTGTTGATTACAAATATTTTTTGCTCGATTTTGTCATTAAAATTGGCGATTTTGGATTATGCAAGGAGTTTTTAGCGGTTAATGTCAAAAATGAAAAATTAGGTACAGTATTAGTCTTTTTTATATTAGTTTTTAGCGTATTATAATATAGTATGTGTATTACAGAGTTTCTCATGAATATAAATTTATTTTTCAACAATATAAATTTTTGGATAAAAAGATCGCTTTGTTTTAATTTCTTCTAAACTAATTGGAGTGTTAGCCCTAGGACGCATGTTACGTGATTTTATTATGCTGAAAAGTTTTCAATATGATTCAAGTCAGGACTATAGGGTGGTAAGAATATTTGTTCTACATTTTCTCTTCTCAAGAAAGAAATTATTTCCGCACAGTGGTGAAACCTCACATTATCCATTACAATAATTGGCCTGTTCTCAAATACTCTATAAATCTTATACTTATTTAAAAATTCCAGAAAGAACTTTCGTATAATTTTAATTCTTGTAAAATTATCATTACTATCTAGAAATCACTTGTTTTATTCGTCGAACTTTGAATATTAATTACATTTAGTAGTATTTACTTAAAAATCTATATTGTTGAAAAATAAATTTATATTTATGAAAATAAAATTTATATTCATGAGAAACTCTAAAGGGGTGTTAATTTTTTCACTTTTTTGCAAAAATACAAAACTGGCACTCCATACATGGAAGATGGGGTTAAATGATACACAATTATCAAAAAATTATATAAAAAGGATTAAAAAAACCCTGGGG
>LWCA01001164.1:0-11557 GCA_001642005.1 Intoshia linei | reverse complement strand
TTATTAGAGTTTTATAAGCGTCTATTAGTTCAGATAATTCTTTGTAGTCATTACACCAATTTCTCTGTAAATTACCATTGTGTTCTATATTAATTTCTCCGATATATTTAGATTTTATAATAACAAAATTTTCTTGAAGTTTTGTTACAAACGAAAATGAAATATTGGGTGAATTTGTATTAACTTGTAAAACAGTATAAAAAACATGTTTAAGTATAAAGTCTAATATATGAAACCGACAGCTTCGTATGTAAACTGTAGCAAAATCTGTTTCAAATAAGTTATTACACCCTGATGAATACCAGTGTTGGAGCTTCTTCTGTCGCAAATCACTATTGATATTTTATCATTAATATTAAATAGCTCCTTTAGAATAAGACATTTAGAATTTGTTGGTATATTGTAAAACCGTTACTATTATTTAATGACCCTAAAGCAATAAGTATTGAATAATTTTCTCCAGAAATACAAACAGCAGTTTCTCAGTTTTATGGCCGTCATATCTATTTATTCTTTTACCGTCAAAATGTAAACACAAGTTCTGGTTAAACGCAGATACATCATTTATTAAAGTTTCTTTAACGATTTTTAAAATTTTGTTTATATTATAAAATAGTGAACTTTTACTTGGTTTGAACCTTTATTTGATTCGCTGTTGGACATTTTTAGCATTGAATTGATTTTTCGAATAGAGGTATTTGTAATAATGGATCCCATATCGGATTTTTTTACTCATATTTTTAAGTATTTAAATTTGTACTGAATATATCATCACACTCAAAATAACAAAATAGTTTATAATTTTATTTTTTCGGAATTTATGCTATTTATGACAATTTTTAGGATTTGACTGTTTTTACTTTATTTTTAATATTATAAACACATTCTGTCTAATAAATTAAAAAAATAGGATAACAATTATTTTTAAAATTCTCTATTTAAATGTTAACAAAACAAAATTAAAATGTAATAATTCACTTTAAATTAAAAAGTAATGTGATATGACGGTTCCAACTGATACGAGTTTGGTAACTACTCCTTAAAGAATTGATAATAGTGAATAGTAGCATTTTTAAGTTAGATTTTCGATTTATGATTATGATTTACGATTAGATTCCATGACTTCTTAAAAGAAACGATCTAATATTTAAAGCCATAAAACTAAAAATATTTTAAAAAATTACTAAAAAAATAAAATAATATTAAATTTACGCGTTCGTTAATTAAAAATTCGTTAAATACCAGATATTTAGGCATTTATATAGAAAATAAAACTTCGACGTTCGTTAAATGAAATATTCGTTAAAGATTTAGATTATGAGATTTTGACTGCATCTATTTTCACAACTTTAAGAATATTTTAAGGCTAATAGTCAAAACAGTAAATTCTAATATTCGTCAGAATTTATAAAAAAATATTAAATCATTTTTGTTTATTGTTATAATAAACATACATAATTATGTTTATTTTGCTTTATCAGTTATTATTATTTATATTAATTTTTCTCTTTTTCGGAAAGTTGAATAAGATCTGGTTTAATGCTACTTCTTACCTCTCTTAAATTGTTTTTCAGGTAAATATCTGTCAATCTGGATCTATTCGTTGATTTTGTTTCAAAAATTAAATTTAAATTATTCGAAATTTATAATTTCACTCTCGGGTCTCAAAAAGTTTTCACACTTTGCCCATATATGTTTTACAATGATTTTACAGTGTACAATGTACATTTTAAACATAGTACATTGACAACAAATATCGTAAAAAAATAATGACTGATATGAATAATACTCAATTTAAAATTTCGACGGCTCATTTTGCCTTCTCACGCAGCAGTTACAGACAGAAATTGTTAAAAAACAATGTTATGATGAAGCGAAATGAACAAAAATTGATAATCAAATAACAAATTTATCCATGCAAATAATTTCATATCATTTATATGCATTTGTATTAAAGCTGACGATAAAATAACTAGTATACTGTAAATCATATCATTATTAGAATACAAAATGTAAGACAAAATAAGATTAAATTGTAATCTTTAATAAATTAAAAAATTAACCTTTATATATCAAAACAGCCTTGTTGAAAATATTCCATCGAGAGGATATCCTTGGTGCCAATTCTATTTGATGGTAATAGACACAATGTTTTCGATATTAGCTCCATTAAATCCTTATCATCCATCTTGTCGTCTAAAAACCTTTTAAAATTTACCATTTCATACTTGCGTTCGTTGATGTTATGGTATCCCTTCAATTTTTCAACTCCTCGCCATGTTTCATTATTTATGGGACCCATAATTAAGCAGATAGAATTTAGACACTCTGAATCAGTTTGTTTTGCAAATAGGCTTGTTTCAGTAGCCACATTATAGCAAATTAATCCAAATGACCAAATATCCACAGCTTCATCATAATTTTCCGCTTGTAGCATTATTTCTGGTGCTCTATATCCTAAGGTCCCAAAAATGTCGGTTGATTCAATGTTCCAAAATGCACTAAAATTATAATAATAATATAATACATGTACATTATATTGATATTAATTTGCTTACGTTGCATGATCAAAATCAGTAATTCTGATATTGGATTTGGGTCCAATCAGAATGTTTGATGGTTTCATATCTCTATGCATTATCTAAAATTATAATTTAATTGTCTTTTTTACATAGACCATATTTACTTGAATTTCATGGAGATAATTCAGACCTCTGATTACTCCTTCCAGAATAATAATCCTGTCAATGCCTATCATTGTGTCTTTTTTTTCTCTCAAGAATATTCCCAAATTGCACAAACTCAGCTCCATAATTATGAATATGTAGCAACAACCTTCGACTAAAATTATTGTCATAAATTATGTTATGGTATATTTACCTTCATCCATGAAATATTCTTTCATTTTAACAATATTTACATGATCTACCACCTTTAACATGCTTATTTCCGCTATTACATTTTCAGAAATCTAATTTAAGTGTTAATGTTAATTATTTAGCTAATGGGTGTGTAGTACACACTGTGTACTACATTACACTGTGTAGCAATAATTAATTTTATTACCACGTCGTTCATTAATAGTATCTTTTTGCAAGCCACTGTTGGTCCATCTTTACAAATCGTTTTGTAGACTTGTCTAAATTTCCATTTTAATTGATTTGAAAATGGTAAATTTAAATAAATGTATATTAACCCGCATCCACCTTTTCCAATAACGTTAGTAAGTTTATACTTGTCTAATAGTTCAATATCGCAGTTAATATCTTCGTAATTATTATTCATTTTAAAAACACGTTTACTTGATTCTAATTTCAGTTCAATGAAATTAGTATGCATTGTCAAATTTTTGAGCATTAAGACATTAATTTATTAGCTTCAGTTATAACTACATCTTAAATGATAAAATAGCCAATTGTAGTTAAAGATTATTGTGCTATATTTAATTCTTTATAACATTTCTTGTTTTCCATTTCAACTTTGAACAATTTTCAGTGTCCAGTATTTGTCCAATGGACAATAAGAATACGTAGCGTTTGTTTCATTTGTTGAATCTTTTTGTTAATGTTATTAACGTATTATAATATTTAATCATATGAATTAATAGAATGTCAAAACGGTTTGTAGTAACGGTAATGTTTGTTTTAATTCATGTCGTTTAATTTAAAAATTATCTAATTGATTCGTTTCCCAAAATATGATATATCAGTTGTCAAATCATTAAACTTGTACATTTTTGAAATAAGCTTATTTAAATAGACGTAATATAGAAACAATACTTAATTATATAAAGTTATAGATAAACATATCTGTCTGTCTGTAAATATCTATTAAGAAAACACAATTATTGGGGGTTTTAAAAACACCCATTGTTGGACGTTTTTTTAAATGATTAACATTATCGTAAATTTCAACATCAGAAAGTTGTATATTCATATCTAACCCTGAACTTATCCTATTTATTATACATTATAAGTTGGATCAAAAAAAAATAAGCATTTATTGAACAAATTTTAAAATAATTATACGACGTAGGTTAAAAATTTTTAGGGGCATTGATAAAATATGTTGCTAAAAAGGGGCGATAGACAAAATGAGTTTGGGAACCCCTGCACTAAAAACTCAAAAGTTGACCAATTTTCTCAAAATTTTAAGATTTTCATTGCTGTTACATTTTTTCTATATACATTTCTTCAGTAATTAGACAAAAAATAAACTCTTGATTTAAAAATTTTGTAAAAAGCGTACCATGTCATATGGTCCCTATGCTCTAAAAAATATGAACAAAATTTAAAAGATGATAAATATACCATCTTGTTCGTCTGAACGAGTTGGTCAACGTGATATCAATATCATTTTTATTAAATTGAGATTAAAGTTAAAAAAATGCCAAAAATAGAGGATTTTCAAATCCACCTGAAACACAATTAAAACGCCTTATTACATGCAGCACGATACATAGATAATATATTAATGTATGTACTATATTTTGTTTGATTAATAAAATTATAGTTTTTGAGAAATGTCAAAAAATGTAATGCGACCTACATTATATTGAGTAATGAGTATATCTAATTATATTAGTAAAAAATATTTACCGATAATAGAGTCAGGTAAAATCTTTATTATGCAACATATGATGGAATTCAAGATTATTAAATACCAGATTACTCAAATTTTATCTATAATTAGTAATTACAGTCTATCTAAGATTGAATATGAAAATCTAACTAATACCAGTGTTTGAGATGTTGCGTTTTCTACGCATTGCTAACTTCAAGAAGAGAATAATTCTCATCTTTCTCATCGTAAAAAATTCACGTTGGCCATGAGTTTCTCACGAGAAAATATGATAAACGCACTAGTAATAAAACATTAAACAGTTGTAATTTAGTTGAAAATGTGTACTCGGGTAGAGCCGAACCTACCCAGTTCGAGGCTACGCTAAAATAAAAATACGGCTCATAATTTTTTTTTCACAAAAAATGTCCATAGTGTCATATAGTCCTAACGACCCTTTTAAGGTTCTTTTATTTTAAATTTAAAATAGTTATGACATTTAAGAATATATTTTATTTTTTTAAATGAAGCCCTTTTTAAAAAAATCTGATTTACCCAATTACGAAGGCCTTTGAAATACCTATTCCATTTTTGACTACACTGCACTGTTTTATCAAATGGGATTTCGAATTAAAAAATTTAAAAACTGGTTATGCGAGTCATTCCATCTGATCCGAACCACCCCGCTCACTGCAACTACAAACTGAAAAATAACATCAAACGATACAGTGTCATATACCTCTAGCCACCTCTCAAATGCTCTTGACTCGACATTTTACATTTAACACACAAAATAGTTGATATTCAAGAATATTATTTTCTAATACTCGATTTAGAAAAATGAGACAACGAAGAGAGTCTCGGTAAATTAATCTCTAAAATGATCTAATATTAAAATATGTTACAGTAAATTTTTTCTATAAGGACGTGTAAACATTCTTAGATTTATAAAGCTTTATAAGAATAAGTTAATTTATATTTTTTATGGAAGACTGCCAATATTAACTATATTTATCAGCACAAATATTTACATTATAAAAATTTTCTACCTATATTACATTTTCTTAGAAATTGTTACTAGCCTATTTTTATTTTATTGCTCAAGAATTTTGACATTTTTTATCAAATAAACACCAAGTATGGTGCGGATTTAGTAAAAATTTATCTACAGGTTCGTTGATAATTGGCGGATCGTAGATATTATGAAAGATTCAATTTTAAATCAAAGATCGTACATTATTTTTTGTTTATCGAGAGATAAAAATTAGTATATTTTATAAAGTTATAAATATATTTTAAAGTATATAGAAAATTTAGATAATAAAAGTATAATTATATATTGTAATATAACGTGATGTTCAATAGTAGTTTTCCAGTATAATACATGCAGTATTGTGGATTGTATATTTAGATTTTAACCATATTCTTTACTATTATAAATAAAAATACATTTTAGTACAATTATATACAACAATTTTCTATATTGTTACAACTCAAAATGAGTATTAGTTTCACTTGATCAATAAAAATATATTTATATTGTTATCATCCGTTGAGACGATTTGTTTACATTAAAATGAAATTACTGAATATAATAACGAGAAAATGCAATAAAAATTTTTCAGGGTTACTAAATTCAAATCACCTTACAAGAAATCTAGAAAATATAACAAATCCAAATGACATAAACGATTTAACACCTACAGAAACGTATGGACCGCATATTCACCACTCTACTAAATGGTTACACGATGCCTATTTAACAGAACCAGATCCAAATAAAAATTTAACTGTGGATGTTTTACGTTTATCATCCCACTGCGGTCAACTCTTATCGGATAAACCAACACGTTTATTGTCTAAACAGGACACAATTATAAAAATTTACAAGACTGCATTAAAGCTATCCGTAATGGATAAAATAATGTATGATTCCCAAAGACAAGGACGCATTTCCTTTTACATGACGAGTACAGGAGAAGAAATAAGCACAATTTCGACTGCTGCTGCTCTAAAAAGCCAAGATGTGGTTTTTACTCAATATCGTGAATTGGGTGTAAGAATTTTTCTAGTTTTTTTTGTACTTTAATATAGGTATTTTTGTGGAGAGGGTATTCTTTTCAAAATATTATGGATCAATGTTATGCCACACAAGATGACATTACCAAAGGGAAACAAATGCCCATACATTTTTCTATGAGTAAACTTAATTTACCCAGTATATCTTCTCCAATTGGTACTCAAATTTGTCAAGCTGCTGGAGCTGCGTATGCTATAAAACTGGAAAACGGTTATATCCATTAACGTTTAAAATTACGTAAATTGAATATTTTTATAGGTAACAAAACATTGGATAAATGCGTTTGTGTTTTTTTCGGGGATGGAGCTTCATCCCAGGGAGATGCTCACGCAGCATTTAATATGGCATCTGTTCTGGGTTCACCAATTATATTTGTATGTCGAAATAATGGTTTTGCAATTTCAACAAGTGCTCTGGAACAATATTCCCAAAAAAGCGTGGGAGGCTTAGCAGGTAGAGGTTTGTCTTATGGAATGCCGGCTATTCGTGTTGATGGAAATGATGGTAATTTCAATTTTATTAAAACCAACTAATGTGATGTATACTATACATTGCATATGCATTTTATCAACATAAAATGCATTTATTTTTGTAATCATGAAAAGGGTGATTCGATTTCGATTCATTTGTAAAATTAATAATTTAAGGTTCAAAAATTGATTTCAGTTTTTTGTTTAATTGTATAATGATCTATAGTAAATATCAGGGGTTTCAATAACATTAGGTGCTTGCAATCCATTCAGTAAATTTGAAAACGCAATCAAATACAAATCAATATAATATATTTAAATCAGGGAACATGTTGCAAATGTTCAGGGAGTTGTCGCAAGACTCGAAATTTACAATAGTAAATTAATCAATTCCATTTACATTAACATTATTTATAATACTGCGCATCACATTAAATTAAATCTATACAATGGGTTTTAGCTAAAAATTTAGATTTTTACGTTAGTTTATTCTTGGAAACACCAAACTTTGACTTAAATGTTTAGTATTTGCTGTTTATGAAGCTATGAAGCTAGCCAGGCAATATGTGGTGGAAAATAAAGAACCTGTTTTCGTTGAACTCCTTACCTATCGATTAGGTCATCACAGGTACTTTTTCAATATAAATAAAGTAATGGAAAAAAAATAAAAATAATTTTTCGTAGAAAAGTTTCAATTTCAAAATCTTATCATCGGACCAAAACCCCAAATTACCCTTTTTTGTAAAAATGAAAAAATTAAATATGCATCCTACAATTTCAAAAAAAATGTGCATTGAATGTCTACACATTTCCAATAAAGAGATATTGATGGAAATCTAATGAATTTGTTCATTCGGATATTTTTATTGTTACGCAATTTTTATTTTCAAATACTAATTTTGAAAAATTTTAAAATCACTTTGTATTAAATTTTAGTTTAAACCTACAACAAATTACAAGTTTGTTGTTATTTTTTTTATATTTATTACAATGTTGGTAAAATTCACCCGAAATATCTAGAAAATCTTGGGACCAAAATTATCTTCAAAATAATTTCCTTTATCCTGCCAATGTTCCCAAAATGGAACATGTTTTTCAGGTAAAATTTAAAGTACATTAGTATGTCTTTACAATGCATCTAATCAAATTAATCGAACACCCATTGTATCGTCTATCACCTCTAAAAAAATTATCACTTTATATCCATTGGTTCGTGTTTCAGAGAATCAAGAAAATTTATAGATTTTCAGTCCTATTTTCAATTTGAAATTTAAAGCTTTTGTTTTTCAACTACAACACTGGCTCGGTCACATAATATTTTCCATCATATTTATTATACTTTAATAGTAAAATAAACAAAAAATACTATACCAAGGTAAGTACAATAAGCTAATAAAAATCAATGTTCCCAAAATGGAACAATGGAGGTTTCCTAGTAATTTTGTATTTAAATCATTTTAATAATTAAAAACTGATGGAAAAAGATTAAAAAAAAATTTTGAAAATCGCCCTTTGTGAACCACTGCTATAACACAGAACATTTTTAAAGTTTTTGACGACGATCTAACTAATTTTCTTCAGAAAGTAAAGGGTGTAATAAATAAATTATTTGAAAATTATAGATATTTATAATGCGTAGTTACCAAAATAACTAGGCGGAAATATTATTTTTTTTATATATTAGAATATTGATATAAAATAATATCAATAATCCATTAAAACAGTATTTTCGAACATATAATCACTATTTCGAAACATTTTGTCAAAAATAAATGTTTTATGACGTATTTTTTTAAAAATATTTTTAAAGAGATGGTTTTTTAAGTGTAATTTATAAACCTTTTAATTTTAATATATTTATATAGTACATCCGACGAGAGCAAAAGCTATCGTGATAAAAATGAAATAAAAAATTGGTTGGAAAATTACAACCCTATTGACAGACTTGAAAGATACCTATTTAGCAATAATATGATGAATAAAGAAAAATCACTAAAAATAAAAAAAGAATATAAAACAGAATTATTGAAAACGATATCATTAACTGAAGAAAAGAAAAAAGTTTCTATAAACAAACTATTTGAAGATGTATACGATGAAATGACGCCAGAATTAAAAAGACAACAAGCAGATTTGAACCAACACTTGAAGATTTATGGCGATAAATATCCACTCAAACAATTTAAAAAATAAATTAATTACAAATGGTTTACTCGTAAATTCATTAATTCATTACACGATGTATTAAAATAGTGTTGGAATCGCTGACAGTCACAATTTTGGTAGCGTCTTTGCTGTATTTCCCACTCCAAACCTAAAAATTTAGCATACATAAATAAAATAATAATGTGTAAATAAATAAAATATAAACTCAAATTACAGCAGAATTATGATCGTGAATGGTGTGCACACAAGTCATGCTATTCATGTCCCAAATTTTAATCATTTTATCGGGTGATCTAAATTAACAAAATGATAAAATAACTATTCACGTATATTTGTACACTGAACCAAAGTGTTGATTATCTGGTGAAGCAAACACGGAATATACCCAAGATTCATGACCGCACAATGTTTTAATAATTGTCCCGTTTAGACTAAAATAAATGCAAACAAACGATTAAGCTATTACGTGTCGTAAATTTTGATGGTTTTATCATGTGAACCGGAAATTAATTTTTTCGAATCTGGTGAAAATGACAAATCTGGTACTGGCATAGCATGCCCTTCGAAAGAGTGAATAAGTGTAAAATTTGAAAAATCAAATATGTTGATAATGCCATCAAATATACCGCAAGCCAGAAAAGCACCATCTGGACTCTAAATAAAAATTAATTATATTTTTTTAATTTCAATTTCATACAAATGCTAGGCTTTGTACAAATTTTCCTCTAGTTTCAATGGAATTTTCCTTGTTTCCAGATCGGATGTCGTACATGTTTATTAACCCCGTTCTACTTCCAGTGATGAATTTATCATCGTTTGGACTAAAAAGGACTTTATCAGAGTTACCAATTTCCAATTCTATGGATCTAGTCAATTTTCCAGTTTCAACATCCCATAATTTGATTTGGCCATCAAGGCTACTTGATATTATTGCTATCATTTAAACATTATAAAATTTTTAAATATTGCAAGTACATTTATTTATTTATTTCTATTGTGAAAGTTAAAATTACCTGTAGCATCTGAATTGAATCGCGTTGAGACTATACCGAGGGCATGTCCATCCAAATTATACTTTTCTAATAATTCATCATCTTTCCTGGTACGTTAAACCATTAATTTTAGATGAATTACCATAACCAAATTTTGACTTTATCGTCTAATCCACCTGATACTAAAATGTCTTGATATTCTTGATTTACACTCCAATCACATGACCAAATACTAGAATCATGGGCTAAATTAAAGTTTATCAATTATTCGAATTGTTTTGCAATGTTTCATACCATTTTCTTTTTTAAATATTGAATCGTACTAAATAATTTTACATTGTCAAAATTATATTCACATCAATACCATAATTTTTTCTTTTAAAACTTTATTTTTATAATTTTATATTTTTTATTTTCGCTCATTATTTTCGCTTTTTCAAAAATATATATTTTTTAGGATGGCAACATTATATTGTGGTTTTTGGGATAAATATTTAGGAAGAGGTCAACGGAGTATTCTATAACGTAATTTCTAATTTTTGCATATAAATAGATAATTATGGTAAAACTCAATTTTCACATTCTGTAAACTGTAAAATAGAAGTCTTATTATTCTGATGACAGTTTATTCGACCGTTAGCGACCGGTGTGATATTCGACTCCTAACTCAATCACTTATAATTGATAACTCGTCTTCCTTTAAGAACCATTTTCAAGAAAAATCAATTCAAGTAATGAAGACATAAATAATCCCTCCTTACTTATATAATATGCTATGAAATGTTTGTCTGTGTAAACATATGTATCATGTTAACACACACAAAAAATTTCAATCTGAATAAGTGACGCCTTCACGGTCAAAAAGGCATTTTAGTATTCATATATTTTTTTTTCGTAATATTTTATTAAAACAAATAATGTGAAATAATTAACGCTCCGAAAATAAAAAAAAATTATTCTGACAGAGCTTATTGCAGTTAAAATAAATACAAAATTTCAACCCCAGAAATCTACGCATTTCCGGTGAAAAATAATTGTTAATATATTTCAACCAATATTTTTTAAATATTTCGATTAAAATAAAAATTGAAAATGTAAATATTGATCCTACAATTAAAAAAAAATGTGCATTCAGCGTCTACTCATTTCCAAATAAAGAAATATGGGTGAAAATCTATATAATTCATTTCTTCGAAATTTTTTTTATTGCTACGCAATTTTTCAATTTCAAATTATCATTTTCAAAACATTTTGTTTAAAATTTAAATTAAAACTACAACAACGATTAC
>LWCA01000692.1:0-20225 GCA_001642005.1 Intoshia linei | reverse complement strand
AAGGAAAAGGAAAAGGAAAAGGAAAAGGAAAAGGAAAAGGAAAAGGAAAAGGAACAGGAAAAGGAAAAGGAAAGCAAAAAACAAGAAGATTTGAAAAAAGATGAATACAGTGAAGCTGAAACAACACAAAATGATGAAAATAAAACAGATCAAGTATTCGAAAAAAACGACAAAGACGCAAAATCACCAGAACCATCGAAAAAGCTAAATAAACTTAATTCAAAAGATTTTAAATCTGATGATACTCTATCAGTTGAAAGAGTAACTGAAAAATCAAAATCGGAAATTGATAAAGTGAAAAAGAAAAAAAAAAGTACAAAAGTTAAAAAGACTGACAAGAAGAAGACAAAGGAAGAAGATACAAAAACTGAAAAAGCACCATTAAAATCTGAAAAATCTAATAAAGAAAAAGAAAAGAATAAATCAGATTCGAATTCCGATGAAAGTAGTAATAGCGAAAAAGAAAAGGAGAAACAAAAAGAATCGAAAAGAAAGCAAAGTAAAAAAGTAAAAAAAGAAAAAGTTAAAAAAGATTCAACAAAAGAAATGGAGGTTAAAGACGATGAAAAAGATGTAAAAGAAGACAAAGAAAATAAAAATGAAGATTGTAAAGATGAAAAGGAAAATCAAAAAAAACCTGAAGAAGTGAAAATCGATAAAGAGTGTGATGATAAAGTTGAAAAAGAAAAAACCAAAAAAGATAAAAAAGCCGTTAAACCCAAAAAGGATAAGAAAGAAAAGAAGAAAGATAAAAAGAAGGATAAGGATCAAGATGCAGAAAAGGATAAAGAAACTAAACCAGAAATTGTGAATCAAAATGAAAATAAAAAAGATGACAAAAATGAAGACACTGAAAAGGTAAAAGATGATGAAAAAACACAAGAAGATAATGAAACCAAGGCTGAAGATGAAAAAAAAAAAGAAAAAAAGAAGACGAAAAAAAAGGAAGATAAAGAAAAGGATAAAAAATCAAAGACAAAAAAAATTAAAAAGGAAAAATCAAAAGATGAAGATAATGAAAAAGAAAATGATAAAGACGAAAAAACTAAAACCAGCACTTCTGGCGACGAAGAAAAAGCTAAAATAAAAAAAGACAAGAAAAAATCAAAAAAGGTTAAAGGCAAAAAGGAATCTAGCAATAAAGATAAACTATCCAAAAGTGATTCTAAAGATACACAAAATGAAAAAAATACCAAAGAAATTTCAAACACTAACCCAGAAGTAGAAAATAAACGCCAAAGTAAAACTGAATCCAATGAATGATCAAGTAAATAAATATAATTTCTACTTTTGATATAATCGAGTTTTAGAATAAATTATTTGTACTTTTCATATTACTTTAGTGTATGATTGATTTATTCGTTTCTCATCTTGGACACTATCATTACGACATTGTTCTATTTTAAGTGTAATTAGTAGAACTTATAGCTCGTTTTTTATTAGAGATTGAGATTTCGCAGAAAATTTAAAAAATATTAATTTAACGAACATGCAGAAAAGTAACTTGTTTTAAAACACACAAATTGTTCATCTTTGAGACGCTTTCTAGGTAGATGACGTCGACGTCAGACGTCGTAAAATGTACACAGTTATTTTTTATCATTCTTTGTAATTGTGTGATTTATATGATTCAATTTTTTTGTAAATAATTATTAGCGACAGAGGATATACAAATAATACCTAAAAGGGTGTGATGTAAGTTATAACAATTGAAAATACATACATACATAATTTAATTATTAAATATTCTCAAAGGTTTGAGGGGATTCCTCGTTTCCTGTGAAAATTAGCTAGGCTTTACTCAAAAATCATTTTACAATTATCTAGGTAGGAGAATTGTAAACAACATTAATGTAATATATTGCGATTATATCTTAATTTCTTTGGTTTATTTAGGGTTTAGGTCAATATATTTTTAGGAACTTTTTTCACAGGTATGTTTTAAATGCTTGGGAGATTTATAGTTCACAGTCTAAAATATACCTTAAAAACTGAAACTATTCATTCGAATAAATATTGTCAACAATTAGAAAAATTAAACCAATATAAACCCAATAAGATGCTTAGAATGTTCAATAAGGTTAAAAAAATATTTCAACATGCCAAACCTCATACTTCTAAAAAGACTCGTGTGTGATTGAGGGACTTAAATTTTGAAATTTTACAGAACTTATCATATTCACCAGATTTTGTTCCACCAGACGATCACTTTTATATACCCATGACTAACCATTACCACGAAAAAAAACACACATAATTTGAAGAAATAAATGAATGACACAGAAGCTTAGTACAATGTATATACTCTAAGAATTTATTTATAAAAAATTAAGACAAATGTGTTGATGTTTGATTTATGTATAAGTTGTCTGATTGTTTTATAATTATCATAATAGTGAGTAAATGATAAATTTCTTTGATTGAATTATCTTGCCAAATTGAATGTTCACATTTTGGGTATTTTTTCGATGTGTGATTTTCTCGAATGGTTAGTTATTTGTTTGTTTTTATCTTTTTTCAATTTTTCAGTTTCTTGGCATTTTCGCAGGTGTTTTTCTACCGTGCATTCCAGCTATTGATTCAAGTATCTTTTCTTATTGACTGTTAAAAAAATAATCTGAAAATTCACCTTCAAGGGTTAGATTAAAAAAACTTCAATAACCCATACCTTTAATGTTTGGTAAAAAATATAATCTGAAAATTCCCCTTAAAATGTTTGGTTTAAAAAAATCTTAAAAACTTCTTCCTTTTATTTTTGTTAAAAAAATAATCTAAAAATTCTAAAATTACACTTATAAATCAACAGAAATGCATATATAAGTGAACAACTTTGTACATGATCAACATTAAAAAATGTTAGTTTATAATCAATTGCAAACCATAATCACATATCCTTGTTATTTTTACATATTAAAACATTAGACATTTTATTTTATATATTATATTATTATATATTTTACTATATTATCATTATGTGGAAATCTGATAAAACTTAACGATGTAATGACATTTGTTATAAAAACTGTAAATTTTATTTTATTTCAATGTTAAATATTTTATATTAACTTTATATTATATTAATTGACATTAATAAAAATTTAAAATAAATATATTTTAACCAAAAATTCTTAAAATTTATTTGTCCGGCTCACCCATCTATTATATATGACAATCCGGCCCGCTATCACAGAAAGTTGCCCTTCCCTGATGCAAACTTTACAGATATTTTCTCTATTTATATTTTCGACGACAAATTATTGTTTCAATAATTTTTGTAACAATTATATTTTAAAATATTTTACATAATATATGAAAAAACGACAAATGAATACTTTAAAACTATGTAGAATCTACATGGAATTCTAGAAGAAAAGTAAAATTTATTCATTAAAACATTGAGACAAATACAAAGTAAATTAATGCTGAATTTTTTGTACGAGTAGTTTTCTTATTGTTTTATAATAGTGAGTAATTTTACTGACATTTATTGTGAATTGAATTTTCTAAATTTGGAAATAATTGCGAATGTTTAAAATTAATTACCTTGGCAGATCAACATTTACATTTTAAGAATTTTTTCGATTGAATGGATAGTTACTTGTTTGTCTTCATCTTTTTTCAATTTTTGAGTTTCTACTAATTTTCGTAGGTTTTCCTCTACCATACTATCCAGCCATTCATTCAAGTATATTTCCTTGTTTTCATCAATTTCCAATCGAGAGAAATACAATGTACAATTTTTAATTTTGACCAAGTTTTTTTTAATAAAATTTTGATAATTGCTCAAATTAATAATTTCTTTTTCGTTCGTTTCTGATTTATTTATCAGTTGGACCTTTGCAGTCATGTAGTGGCCATACAATGATGTGAGTATATGGTTTTGTATATTTATGAGATAATTTTTGTACATTTTAATAATTAGTATTTTTTTTAAATTTAATGTTGCGCGTTGGAAATATTTGAAAGAATGATTTATCAAGCGTTCATTAATTATGTCAATGATACACTACTAGCACGTGATACGTGCCATAGTCGTGTTTGAAAAACATCCAATGTATACCAAAGAAATTTATATTTATTGTCCAAATTTAGACAATGAGATTGCAGTTTAATTGGATTGTTTATACTTCAAAGATTAGTATAATATAAAAAATTATGTTGAAATTCATTATCAAATGTTGGAAATAACTTATCCAATTACATTCAAGTATCTGACCGTTAAAAATAGACAGCATTTGTTATTGTTTTTTTAGTTGTGAAATTAATTTATATTATTTTAAGATTAATTATTAAAATAGAGCTATTGCTGAAAACTAAGTATTGTATACTGATTACTTTTGTTTGTTGTGAAAAGTTCAAAATTTAAAATTAAACGCATATTCTTATATAAAGGAAATTCCCATTGCCGTGTATTGTTCCTTTATTTATCGTATCATGGAATGTATAATGAACCAAATAAAGAAATATACTTGAAAGATAATAATAAATAGATTTATTTGAAAAGGGTATATAACAAGGTTAAATACTAATTCAATTAAGCTACTAATCTCAATTAAAATAAATTTAAATTAAAAATAATCTAAAAATCCCCCTTTAAGGCAGTTCCGTCTTAAGTAACTTCGTGGCCCTCGGTTAAGCAAAGGACCGGAGGCCCTTTAAAGTTTTGAGATAAGCGATAAAAAAATTTTAGGGCCCCTTTTTTGAAAATTAATAAGAGAAAATCAAAGATTTCATACTTTCTTTTTTAAATCCATATTGTATACTGATTACTTTTGGTTTGTTGTGAAAAGTTCATAATTTAAAAATAAATGCATATTCATAAATAAAGAAAATTCCCATTTTCCAAGTATAGTTTCTTCATTTATCGTATTATGAATGTATTTTTGACCTAATAAAGGAATATACTTAAAAGATAAAAAATACATTAAAAAGTACAAAAAACCTTAAAAAAAGATATCTAACAAAGTTAAATAGATCAACTATTCTCAACAGGTCCATGTGGACCCCAGGGCTGACAAAAGTTTTTAGATTTCATGAAAAATTTTATATTTAAATTATTTACGAAAATACTTTAAAGAGAAAAATGATATTTCCGCAATTATAGGAAATATTACTATTTAACGTCATATAATGTAATATTTAAAGTCAATTCTCCAGAGATGAACGTCTTCAAAGATGAACATTTTTATATTGAACATTATTTTTTTAATTTAAACAAAAATACATAATTAAAATTAAAAATATCTCTGTTAGAAAAAATTTTTAAGTTGAACAAAAACAAATAATCACCATGAAGAAAAAAATAAAATATTAGAATATTATCACGTTGAATCATAAAAAATACTAAAAGAACCAAAGAAAACTTGCAGATAAATATAAAATTGCAGTTGGTATAGTTTAAAATTCTTAAATATGTTAAATAAGTTAAGAAATCAATGAACAATGTATACTCGGTAAAAACAAGAAAATTAAGCAAAATCCATTTAAATATGGAATTATATTACATAAATGTTTTCACACAAGCGGAGTCTAAACTTTATAATCAGTAATAAAGATGTTAGACAAGTTACACCGAAAAATGGGGAAATTGGTAAAGAAAATTATACGGCGTCTACTGAATGGTTCCATAATTTTAAAAAAAGACACACTCAAAATACTAATCTGATTAGTAATCACTAAAAGTTGATGCAAATGTTAATGATTCTAATTTGCTTGACTAGTTTAAATTTTGAAAAAATATGCAAAAATTGTAAGTTACTATTTGTAACAAGAAAAATATTTTAATTGCGATGAAACAGGTCTCAATTTTAAACAAACCATAAATAAAACTTTTAATTATAAAAGATGTAAACAAATAAATCGTCTAAAAAATTTAAAAATATAGTAAAAATACTATGTCGTTCGTCATACTTTGTACATTTGTATTTCAAAATAGTGAATATATTAAATACTGAATATAAAAGTAAAAACAATAATATCCTTACTTATATAATATGCTACGCCATTTTTGTTTGTGTGTGTATGTGTGTTCCACTTTATTTAAATAACTATTTGTGTTAGAATTTTATAAATTCCACATTTCACTTACATTTTTTTCCGGGGTGTTCGCAAAATAAAGTTCAATCTCCCAAACTCACATCTTACGGGTCAAAAACCCCAATTGTCCTCTTTTTGAAAATCAAACGAGTTGGAGAATTTAAAAAAATATATACGCTGATACGGATTTTAAAATTATACACATTATTATAAATTTAAATTTAAACAAATTATATTTTCAGGGCCAAAACCCCAAATTACCATTCTTTTTTTAATGAAAACAAGTCTAGAATTTAAAAAAATTTACAAGTGGTACAGTTGAATCTTGTTAACACATACAAAAAATTTCATTAAAAAATGTTAGTTTAAATCACATCCAAACCATAATTACATATGCTTGTTATTTTTACATATTAAAACATTAAACATTTTAGTTAAAATATCTACTTTTGACTATAACACATCAGGTAATATTTTTTATTTTTTTAATTTAAATTAATTGTAAATTTTGGGCTGATTTTATTCAAATAAGGTTTTGTTTTTTTCGGTTTTTTAAAATACTTTCAATCAAAAAAAATGTATATTCCAACAAATATTAATAAATAAAGTCAAAAGGGTTGCTCATGAGCACGGCGTTACTATCTGCTGAATTAGACTATATCAGGATCCCACATTTTTTCACGGCGAACCGGTAATAAATTATAAAATTTACTACCGACCATTAAAGTAAAATTACGAGGCAACATTAAAAAAAATTGATTAAAAACGTAATAAATTATTACGTGGAAGAGTACTGGTCCGCCAACCGCCATTTGGGAAACGCTGGACTATATAATTTTAAAATTTAATTTAAAATTTTATTTGGCTTTCTAATCTGACATGTATAAATGCAAAAATTGTTCATTTTATAATATATTTTTGGTGGATCATGATAGACATTGAAATAACTAGATTGCTTACCATCTACATACCTATAATGATAATAAATCAGTATGCATCTAAATGATAACCATAAATAAACATTTTAATGTATTCCAGACTTATTGATTGTATTTTATTGCAGAATTTTACTTATGTTTTTAAACCAAAATAGGAATAATTCTATATTAATAAACTAACAAAAGTATATTGACACAGTTGTTTCAATAATAAGTATATAACTTAAATTATTGAACTAAAAAAGGTGTTGAAATTTAATAATGTATTTTTCTGTAACCGAAAATGGAGAATGTTACCAAACTAAAAAGCTACTGGTTTATTGATGTAAAAATTGAAAATATTAACTTGTTAAACTAGTCAAACTGTAAGGAAAAAGAAATGTTTGATGATGGGTTTAGGTGTATTGACATTGTAATCTACAAAATTGGAGACGGTGATGAATATGACGATAATGCTCTCGATAGAAATTGTTTTATTGATAATCTAAAATCTTTAAATGTAGATGTTGAAGAGTACCAAGAAACTGAAAACAATGTAAATCGTAAATTTAATAATCAAATGTTGAGTAATTTTTAAAATTTTGTTACGTTTTTTATATTTTACAAAAATGAAAAGTATTGTCAAAATTAATAAAATGTTGATAATTAATTGACTAATCTATTTAGAAAATTATAACGTTTTATAAATTGCATGCTACATGGGAACTTTTATGTCGGGAAGCCGAATACAAAAAAATACACAAACCAATCCAGCACAATAATGACTTACTGCACAAACGTATGAACGAATTAACAGAATCTCATAATACTCTTGAAATATTTTGTTCCTCCCCTGACATTATTGAAAAAACGGAAATATCTCTTACATATCCATATAAATCCGATTATAACAACATGTAATTATTTTCATTTTTGCAATTTGTACAAACTGAGATTAATTAAATTGAAAAATCACTTACATTAAAAATTTTTTTTGTTAGCGTCAAATTTATTCAAAATATTTTTGAAATTTTTGAAATATTTCACAAAATAAAAATGCACCTGTTTAAATTTGTACGAAAAATTAGTTTCCACACAGTTGATGCCGACAATAACATTATTCGGAAAAACTATTTTAACAGTGGAGAACGAAATTTGTTATTGTATGAAGTTCTGGAACGTACAAAGGATGCTAGCAACAAAATTGGCAATTTTTAAATTAATTATACTGTTTACCATTTAATATCATCGACATTTTTAGGCATTGACGCGTTGATCAAAAATAGTATATTTGATGGATACTATGCTGTACACGAGGTTAATTTTATTATTAGTATTATTATATCATTGTATTATGTATTAATATTAGGTTTGTCCAACAATTAAAAATATTTCATCTTCATATACACCCATCACAAGTGATAAACAAGTAATTATCAATATTGAATGTATATTATACATACACTGTTAACAGGATACAACTGTACCACCTGTACATTTTTTTAAATTCTAGGGATATTTTCATTAAAAAAAAGGTAATTTGGGATTTTGGTCTTGAAGATATATTTTGTTTAAATTTAAATTTATGATAATATTTATTATAGTAATTCCGTATCAGAATATATATTTTTTTAAATTCTCTAACTCGTTTGATTTTCAAAAAAAAGGAGATTGGGCTTTTTGACCCGTAAGATGTGAGTTTGGGAGGTTGAAGTGTATTTTGCTAACACCCGGAAAAAACTGTAATTAAATTGTAAACTTTATAAAATTCTAAGACTGTTAGTTATTTAAATAAACGGTAACACACACCTACAAACAAATATTGCATAGCATATTATATAAGTAAGGATGTAATGTGTGAGAAAAACGTGAAGACGGCTTGCGGCCTTTTTAATCTATTTTATAGCTCGATAAATTATGATTTAGTAGAAAAAATCTTATTACCAATTGATTATGACTCGTAATAGTTGCGATTTTTCGATAAATTTGAAATTTCGAAAAGTCGTACAATTTTTAAGTAGAAAAATTTAAATTTTGATAATTTGCTCTGACCTTTAATTTTAATTCACAATAATCAAATAATCAAAATAGTAAAAATGAACAAAAATATATATAAAATATGGTTAACATAATACACGTGTAATACAATAATTTATTGTATACGTGTATTATAATTTATAGAGACTGAAAAGAGCATGGGCAAATTGGCGTAAAATTTTCAACATTTATCAGCCTTTGGATTTGGTTAGGTAACCATATAATCATTGTTTTGAGCATATATAATCCTTACTACTTTAGGAAAGTACTAAATGTTTAAAAAACCAATATTTTACCAATTTTAAATACAGTATTCTCTCCACAACTCGCTTAATTTAATTATTTTAATTTAAATTAAGTTTAATTAACATTAATTTAAAATATAAACTAAAAGTTTTACAACCATTTTTCAAAATAAGTTAAATTATTTTGTATTACAATTTACATTTTATTGCAATTTAACTTATAATTTTAAGGTTTTATTTGCTATTTTTATAACTTTAAATTCTCTATCTCGCCAACTTTTTCTAAATACCAAGAATTGCTAATTGTATAAAGAATACTGTATTTCAAAAATTATTTTAAAAATATTGATTTAAGAAGAATGTTAAAATAAAAAGTAATAAAGTGGAAATAGAGTATTCATTTTGGATACTTCTTAATAGTAAGTATTAAGTTCTTATTACTAAAATGGTATCAACTTTTGTTTATTTTTATAGGAGATTTTTTGATGTTTATTACAGAGTTGCCAGATGTTGGGAATTTATCCTAAAGCCTAGAAGACACTTTCAATATTATTTCAAAAATCCCCCTTTTATGAAACCATTAATAAAATTTAATAAAAAATACAATATCAAATCATCAGTAGAAAATCGACTTTTATCAATATTTTTTTAAAAAATATGTTTTTATCAACCCTTAAGGGAAAAATACACTTTTTCCAACATTTTTTTGAAAAAATATATTTTTACCAAATCTCTTATTCTAACCACAAAATAAAAATCCAATTTTGGCCACGAGTTTGTTAGAATTGGCTCTGGGAACTACTATCGAACTAAGTTAAATCGTGACATAGGTTAAATTAAAAGCACGTGAAAATTAATCACATTATTCAGTAAAATTTTACTTTATTTTGATAAAATAATGTTTACGTTCACTAATAATAATAATAATAAATAATATATCGATAATGAATAATCTAATTTTATTGTAAAAAAAGGATATCTTCATTTTATTTAAAATTTTTGTTTTGAATTATTAGAATTTACTGTGAACCATCAGTGGACCACTTTGTGAACCACTACTTAGAGCAACATAATAATCAATTATACTAATTTATTATTGATTTTTTGACCCAATTTTAAAGGGTTTTGAGGATTTTGAAGATTCCTTCAAATTTTGAAAATATTGTCTTAAAAACCCTCTCAAATTTTGAGACCAAATTATCTTCAGTATCTTTAAAAGTTAAATGAAAAAAATTTACCCTTAAAATTTTGGTCAAAAGGTCAATAATATGATAAATTAGCAAAATCTACGATTATGTCGTCTAAGATGTGTCGCTCAAATTAAAGTTCGCCTTTAATGGCATGTAAAAAGATGTAACTAAAAACGTACGCTTTCCTCAGTCTTTTGTACAAAGTAAAAAACAAAAAAATATTCAACACTAATAAAAGAATTAATTCAGAAAATATTTTGGTGAAAAAATTGGATTTTACTTTACCTGGCTTCAATATTACACATTAATGTTAATACCACTTTCAATAATTGGATTTGCATGTTTCATTTATGGAATAATTACATCTGTTGGAGATATTCCGAGGTAAATTTTAATAATAATTATATTTACATTGCATTAATGTAAATTATATTTATTTATTCAGTGTAACTTATAACTTAACTTATATGGTGTGATTTTATTATTTATTATTTAAATTCTCTACATTTTGTATTTGTATATGGAAAAAAATAAAAAACTTTACATTTTTTTTATATTTTTTTTTAACAGGTAATGTCTCGTAAAACACTCCAACATGGCTGTGAAATACTGAGTATAATAATGATATATTATTAATACCTAAAATAACGCATTTAGTAATAATATATGTTTTGATGAAATATCTAACACAATAATGTGCCCAAAATGTCCAAAGAGATGCGGATATTTTTATTTAAAGGCAGAATGTAAATTTGCAAAATTAATTCACATATATGACAATTACGCTACATTATTTTATGCTTGTTTTGTTTCCATTTGGGGTAAACTCTTTATGAACAATAATAGTAATAACTTTCAAACATAGCTACTATTTTTTGTGAACTGTGGAAACGAAAACAAAATGTTACCTCGTATAGGTGGCGGGTACACAATTATTCTCAAAATGAAGTAATTTTTACACCATAATTGAATATATTTTTAGTGTTATGTTAAATTTTCAAATTATAGAAACTCAGAGTTAATTTTCAATACGGAGTCAAGTATAAACAAAAAAATATTGTGACAAATGTAATACAAGTTGATATAAATAATTATAATCGATAATATTGTATTTTTAAACAAATTTAGGAAATGGATGTTTATTTGCCTTTCCATAAAAAGATTTGTTTTTTTTCTATATCATATGTCACAATAGTATTTTTGGTAATTGAACTTGTTGGTACAGTATTAATATTATTAAATAGATAAGCATTGTTCTATCTTGTTTGTTTGGAGTGATTGTGTATCGCATCGTTGTAATTAGAAAAATTTATCAAAGTTTAAATTCTAAGAGCAAATTACTTGATAGTAACTCATTTGCCAAGCTGGCAACATCTGTTACAGCTGGATTTATCAACTTATTTGTCATTGTCATACTTGAACAGGTACAGAGCATAACATTTTATTTACAGTTTAGAAAAATATTTATTAATTTCATTTACACAGATATATAAACGAATCGCACTGTATTTGACAAATTTAGGTATTTTAGAGTACTGTATTCTTTCTACAATTCAATTCAATTCAATAGGCTATATATATCTATAAAACATTTAATAAAAGTTATTTTATCAACAGAGGTTTAACAATTGACCAAGGTACCAAAAAAATTTCAAATTAAAATTAACAGTAGGATATACGGTGTATAATTATTGTTTCTCTAATATACAAAAAAATTATTTGAGTCCACTTATTAGTATTCTGAATACTATATATGTCTTTTAAAAAATGAATTATAGAAATGATTAATGATCATTGATCATTAATAACGATGTTAATATTGATATATAATTTTAGAAAAGCATCGAACTGATTCTGCTTTTCTGAACAGCTATACCTATAAAATGTACATGTTCCAGTTTATCAATTTTTACGCCATGATATTTTATATAGCCTTTTTAAAAGCACCGTAAATTAAATTAAAATTCAATTAAATATTTCAATTTTAGATATCAAAATCCAAATAAAAATTTTTTTATATTTCAAAATTATGAATTGGGTCAAGTAATGAAATTTTTGCTTTTTATTTATATTTTATTATTCATCATTAATAGTGTGAAATAAGTGGATGCATGGTAGATGTTACAATACAAATTATAATTGTTATGGTCGGTAAACAAATTATTAATAGCCTTAAACAACTTTTTATTCCGTAATTCTTTCAATATATGTAGGTAAACCCAGGGGCGTCTTGTAATAATAAACTGATATTCAATTTTATGTAAGTAAATGATACAGTCTAATTTGTGGTTAGAGGGGTGAAATCATAATCAATCGACTACTTTTTTTTATAATACAAAAAATTCTCAATTTTTTATTTTACTTCATTCTACTATTATTATATACTTCATATATGCTTTATATAAGTTGGGAGTATTTACACCCAAAATTGAAAATATCAAATAATCAAAATTGTAATATTTAATTTTATAATTTGAGAATTTCAAAATCAACCAAAACTTGACAAAATCAATGTTGACTTTTAAAATTTGGGATGCATTTGCGTATGAATGAGAAAATTGAAAAAATGAATTTTTCCTAGAGAAAATAAAAAATTAAGAACATCATTATTCGCTTGCTAAACCAAACTTAATTAAATTACTTTTTGATTGGGTTTTGTGTGTCATCGAACACTACAGTTTGTAGTATAAAGTTAATGCAAACTTGTCAAATTTCACCTAAAATTAAAATTTTCAATGAACTCTGAAATATTGTCCACCCTAATGTATATACTATAAATTATCATAAGAAATATTATTTTTATGTATATTTTAACCATTGTTTGTGAATCACAATATCAGATTAATCATTAATATGAAACTATATTGTATTACGGAATATACATTTTATGTATTTTATAGATTCATTAAAAGCAAATTCAACAGAATTTATCACAAGAAGGTTATGAGAGAAATGAGCTGGATTGATGAATTTTATTTGCCTGCGACAGATGAACTTAGTTTGTTTCCAGAATATTTGGAAATGGGTAGATGTTCATTTTAATTTAAATTAAATAAAATAAAATTAAAAAAAATAATAAACAATAATAATTCATAAAATAATAAAAAAAATAATAATAATTAATTAATAATTTATTTTATTAAATTTTAAGTGTATTCAAATTCAAATTAAATTTAAATACTACATTCTTTTTCATAACTCTGTTCCAGGAAACTTTAGTGTTTATTGCAATGGTTTCTAATTCAAATAGTGTACGGACCCACATTTATAAATATTTATTTTTTTGGAACATAAAGGAAACATGTAATATTTTATTCATAACATTCATTTATGAAAAGATTACAGGTTAGATTTAAAAATATTTTTAAATCGTAAAATAGTGTTTATCAAAAAAATATTGGAAAAAAGGGATTTTTCCCTTATGGGTTGATAAAATTGGATTTTTTATTTAGTGGTTTGATTACGAAGTTGTTGCTCATAAGTTTTAGTAAAATCTAATTTTTCTAAAAAATATTGGAAAAAGGGAATATTTCAGGCGTTAGTAAAATTTGATTTTTATTTTGGTTTGGAATAAAAGTGTTTTCTCATAAGATTTGATAAAATCGTGTTTTTCAAAAAAATATATGAAAAATGGAAATATTTCTTTTAAGGGTTCGTAAAATTGGATTTTAAATTTTGTGATTTGATTAAGTAGATTTTTCTAATAAGATTTTAAAATCGTAAAATAAAATCGTATAAAATCGTGTTTTTCAAAAAATTTCAAAAGGAAAAAGTCGATTTTTCCCTGAGAGTTTGTGAAATGGTATTTTTTATTAAATTTTATTAATGGTGGGATAAAAGTGGAATTTTTGAAATAATAATGTAGCGATTGACTAGGCTTTGGGATACATTCAGACTTGTTGATAGTGAACAAATAGTGAAATTAACTGATATTACTATACTAACTTGACTTATATAGAAAATAAACTTAGATTCATGATTAATAATGTTTCATTTCACTGTCATTTTCATTGTTTATTATTTTTTTATAGTGAACATTAAAAAAATTCCGAACCAAATGTTCATTATCCACAAGTCTGACTGTATATAATATACATTTATATTAAAAATTCTCCTATAAAAACAAACAAAAGTTGATGAAAATTTTTCTATATTTTATTTGAATCTCACTGACCCAGGCTTATAGTTTTGAACCCTCAGGGGGTTCAGGGACCCAAATCAAGAGCCATTGATTTATTGGTTTCATTTTTAAATAATAAATTATTTAATCAACTTTAAAATGCTAAAAACTGTTCTTAAGTTCGTGTATCAATTTTTTTCAATAATATAGTTTAGTTATTCAATATGGATTTATTGTCATGTTTTCTATTGCGTTTCCTTTGGCAGGTCTTTGTGCATTAATCAATAATTTTATTGAAACAAGACTTGATGCAAAAAAAATGTTGTACGAATGCAGACGTCCGATAGCGCGAAAGGCTCAAAGTATTGGTACGGTTCACCATTATAAATATTAATAATAACACTAGGAGCTTGGAATACTATAATAAACAATGTAACATATGCTGGAATTATTATCAACGTAAATGTACATTTTATCAATAATATCTTTTTTAATGTAGGCTTGTCTGATAGCATTTACATCAGATATCATACCAAAAATCGTTTACCAAACAAAAATATCAAATAACCATACTTTAACTGGATACATCGCTTCCACGTTAGTAAAGTTTGACGTAAAAAACTTTCTTCCAAGTATGAAGCCAATCAATCCAATCATTCAAAACGTAACAGAATGTAGGTAATTTATTATTTGAAAAAATCCCAACCCTAACGTTTCCTCCTTTTTAACTACTATAAATTGTGTTAAATATGAATAATATCGTAAAGTGTAGCTTCCGGGCGTATCAATTTGAAGCCAAACCTGGAGAATATGAAAACAATACAATGTTTTGGGAAATGCTACTATACAGAATATTATTTGTTGTGATATTTGAAGTAATTGTTAAAAACTATAAACTAGATATTCTAAAATATTTAGCATAAGTTAAATTCAAATAAGTCATTTGATTTAGTTTAGTAGTAAAAAACTAAAATTTCGTTTAGAATGCGATAGCAGTATTGACGTTATTGGTAAGAATATTGATACCTGATTTACCATCAAAAGTAAGAATTTTACAGGATTACGAAAAGCAACAAATCAAGATTTTAGAAAAAAAAATTTACCATGATTAATTAATTAATTAAGCACATTTAATAAATTTTACAATAATTTGAAACATTCACATGAATCGATTAATTGAAATAAGATAGTTGCAATTTGGACATCTATGATAAATATCTTTGAGATCCTTAAAGCAAAAGGGTAACCAACATAAAAAAAAACATCCTGTAATAAACAAAATCATTGCACAAATGTAGACAATTGTTCCACTTTCATATCCCATACAAGTATTTATAACATTTTTACAATTTGGACATTTTGTACGCATAGTCTGTCTGAATTTGAGTGATGAACCGCGAGTTATAACAGGTTGACCAATAGCTATTGGTTGTTGGTAAAAATCATTCTGAGCGATAGACGTAGTCGGAGCCAAGTTGTTGATTTGAGGGATATACGTGGTTGAATTTAATTCCATCGTTGAGTATGGCGGAGGTTCGTGAGTTACTATATGCCTCATTGCATCTCTGTTTTGTTCATCGACTGTTTTATAAACTGGTTGGTTATTTAGTTTGTCCTCACTTGGAGGTAAAGGTGTGTTCATTCTTTGTAATTAAAACTATAGCAAAAGGTAAACTTGACAACAGTTGTTTATTTATTGAGAATAATGTACTCAATGAATTAATAGAGTAATTACACCAACAATTACTACGCTCTTTGCGACATTTCGTAACTAACAATAAATACACTATTTACAATAGAAGCTTGCAAATTATATTACTTACCATCCAGATATTACAAATAAAATTAATTAAAATCTATTTTATCCAAAAATTCATTTTTACAAACTGAAATTAATTAATTATTTTTTTAATATTTTGTCATTTTCAATGTGATGATATATATTTAGTACCAATTTAATAAATACTTAAAAATAATAATTATGTATCAATAATTAACCGAATCTTCATTTTACCAATATTGCAAAGGATTGTAATACATATAAAAATGATATTAACAAAGTTGTTATGGTTTCTATTTAAATTATTTTCTATAAAAATGTTTTGAAAATGAAAATTTGAAATTTAAAAATTGCGTAGCAATGAAAAAAATTGCGAAGGAATGAATTATATAGATTTTTACCCATATTTCTTACTTCGAAACCCTGCATGAATTCATAAAAATCGTTTTTATAATTATTATTTTTGTTAAATGATTTTATTGAAAACTTTTGTAACCAAAGCAAAATGTTGGCTTTTTTCAAAAAAAAAAATTTTTAAAAATAAATCAACCTTTGAAACCGGATTTTTAAATTATAGATAATTTAATTTAAAAAATCCACATTAGAATGTTAACACCAAAAGTGTAAATTAATATAAATAATAAAAGTAAATAAAAAAATCTAAATCTAAAAACGCAGTCTAAAATTATACATACAAAATATGTATGTTTATTTATGACTTGTAAGATGTCTAAATATTTTACTTTCAAAATCGATAAACATTGATTAGATAATTACAATTTGGGCAACGATGGTACACGTCTTTCAGTCGATTAATCAAAAATGGTATCCAACAATAAAATATACACCCTGAAAACCAGACATAAAGCCATCATGTAAATTGGTGCGCTGTTCTCATAAACAATTTTAGACTGAATAACATTTCTACATTTTGAACATTGAAGAGATATCTGTGTATTTCTTGATTTACGGTTACTTTTGAGTGGTTCGCTTGAATTAATGGAATTTTTTTGATTTTTTTCTTCAACTTTGTTAGTTTCATTTGATTCACTTTTTTGGGTCTGTTCTTTCATAGAATGTTACCAACGGTCAAATGTAAAATTTTATTGTACAAATAAACGTAAATATCCACGTACGTGTACTGTTTATATAATTATTTTTAATGTATACATCAGACCAGGGACTATCAAAGTCATATTGATCGACTGTAAATTTATGAATGAATGAATTAATTAATTATAATTAATATATTAATAATTCACAAATATCACAGAACAGCATTTTCTAACTTTTTAACGACTTTCTCACAAATTTGATTATAAAAGTGTAGGGGTTGATCATTCATTAATAATATCTAAATTATAAAAACTACTGTAACTTAAATGTACAATATATTAATAATATTTATTTGATATTAAAGACATTTAACGATAGTATACAATATTTTCCAACGCATAATTGTAGTAACAATACAAATAAGTTAGAACAGTATATATAAACAAAGTTTTTCCATTTTTAGATACATGTCCGTAATGGTAATAATATTTTTCTTATATGTAATAGAAAATAAAAAAATACATTATTGAAAATATTATATCGGAAGTAGAAGAAAAATCTTTTTCATTTATATTTGTATCATAAAATAGATAAATTTCTGTTATAGGTAACAAAAATTGATATATAATTATTTCAATAATAAGATATTGCAATTTATATTGAAATGTAAATGAAGTAGTTCTATAATATTTTTTAATAGATTTTTTGTTAATCATGTAACATAAAAATCTAAATGGAGGATAAAATAATAATGAAATAAATGAAATCAGTACACGCAAAAAAATATTAATGTTTGGAGCGATTAATAAATTATTTTGCAAATTTTGAATAGATACTCCCAATATTGTTGAACTACGAAATTTAACGTAATCATCATACATTGGATTGATTTTTTTGTTTCCACAGGCTAATATCAAAAATTGGCATAAGCAAAAAATTCTAAATTTATTATATACTGAAGTGTAGATTAGTGATTACCAATTTTTTTGCCGTGGACCACATGACAAAAAATCTGAAAACCACCTTTAATTTGAAAACATTGTTATTTACGTATAGAAAATTGAATGTATGTGTCATCGTTTATTTAAAAAATCAGTCTGACAGTACTAGAATCTAAAAAATCTCCATTTCTAATGGTTATTTTCAAGCGTCATGTTTTTATGTAGTTTATGTTATGTGTTTAATTTTCAGATATTGAGTTCTTTAGGGTCAAAAACCTATCTAAAACCTTTTTTATAATAATAAAATCAGCCGTAGAATTTTAAAAAACATACATTCTGGGATGCTCTTTAAAATCATTATTGTTGTCGCAATTCTCAGTCTCACAAACTTACATCTTCATGATCACAAATTACTCTTTTTTTTAATAATCCTAATTCCTAAAATTTTATAAAACATACATTCTGGGATAAGTTTTAAAATCATAAGCATAATCATAAATGAAAACATCAAAAAAGATCATTTTCACGATCAAAACCACGGATTATCCTTTTTAAATAAAAACAGCCTTAGAATTTTATAATAAATTACAGATGATAAAGATATATACAGTTAACACACACAAAAAATTTTAATCTGATTTTAATTTAAAGTGACGCCTTCACGGTCAAAAAAGCATTATAGTATTCATTTTTTTTTATTTCGAAACTATTGTAAAACAAAGAATTTTAAAACAATTTGAAATAATTAAGTCCTACAATTTAAAAGAAAATAATTATTCTAATACAGCTTATTCCAGTTGATATAAATACAAAATTTCAACCCATAAATCTACGCATTCCCGGTGAAAAATAACTTTTAATACATTATCATCCAATATTTTTCAAATTTTTTAAATTAAAATTAAAAAAGAAAATTTAAACATGCAAAAAAAATTTCAATTGACCGTATAAATATTTCAAATACAAAAATATAGGTTTCAATCTCATAAACTAATTTATTTGGTTTTTTTATCACTGATACCCCTTCTGATTTTCAAAAACTGTCAAAGTATAAAATCAAGTTAAGTATAATTATAATACTCAGTTCAGGGTTTCTCAAATATGCACATGACGAGTACACTCAAATTGATAAGTAGGGAATGGTAAATTCTGAAAGTAATACTTAAACGAAAAAAACCAGTGTAATAACAAATAATATCAATACCAGAGAATCAGCAACTACAATACGTGGTCCACAGGGTCCGCCCCTTTGAGAAACAATGATTTAACATAATTCTTTTTCATCGCAAAATTATTACCAACAATAAACAAACCAAATTGAATCAATAAAATTTCAAAAACAATAATTTGTAATTATGTATACAGTTACCCCTAATACGATTATAACAATCAAATAAATAAACATTTTCAGTAAATTATAAATATAATTATAAGGATACTGCGCAATTTCCAGTCCATTTTATAAAAAAGTTCAATACTAATTGCCGACACGATAAAATAATTGAAACCATCATACAGTCTAGGTTGTTATTAAGTTAATATGGAATTTCTCTCATAGTAACACCATTGTTAACAGAATTTATTTTCTTTAAATAAAAATAATGAAATGGCCATATTTCTTGTTATTATGATTTTTTGAATAATACATGACGAATTGCTATATACCAACCATTCTCAACGGGGTTTACATCAGTTTTTTGCGGTCCATAAAAAATTTTATAGTTACGTATAATATTATTTGTATATTATTTATAGAAATAAAATAAAGTTAAAAATAATATTTAATATCTATTAAAAATCATAAAAAAATAAAATGGGCAAATGAGTTTATATTAATACAGTCAAAATCTCATTTAACGAATATTTCATTTAACGAACGTCGAAATTTTATTTTCTATATAAA
>LWCA01000662.1:0-20930 GCA_001642005.1 Intoshia linei | reverse complement strand
AACACAATGTAGAATGTACATCATACATTACATATATTGGTTATTTATTGTAATTATATAAATATTTGGTTATAAATACAATGTATAAACACAATGTATTAATTATAATTAAATTTATTCACACTAATGACATTGATAATACACGAACCGAGACTGTATCAATAATATGTGACGTGCAATTATAAAATTTAAATCAAATTTATATTCTTAAATTTTAAATAAAACAAAATATAAGAATAAAATAAATACAAAGACTAAAAACATCAAAACAACACTTAAAACATATATGTATGAAAAAAAATATATTCACAATAAATGGAAAATAGCAGTTCGCATTTTTTATTGGTTCGGAAATTTTATTCAACATAATATAGTTTCATTGAGAAACAAAGGATAATTGTGATTTTAAATAAAATGTATAAACATTAGAATTTGTTGTAAAGAAATATACAAACAAAAAAACAAAGCAAAACTGAAACGCTTCATTTACAAAACTTATAAAAATATACTATCTTAATGCATTGGTTCCCGATTGGCTGTCCTGGACCCATTGGGTCCAAAACTATAAGCATGGGGTCAGTAAGATTCAAACATAATATAGAAAATTTTAATAAACTTTTGTTTATTTTGATAGGATAATTTTTAATAAATATAACAGAATTGCCAGATGTTGTGAATTTATCTCAAAGCCTATACAATCGCTACATTATTATTTAAAAAATTCTACTTATTCCCAAAAATACCACAACAACGATATATTGTCTAGACATGTTATTGTGTCAAATTTTACATTTTTCAAATACTTTAAAATATAAAGAAATTTAATTCAAGTAAATTAATTAACATACAGCAAAATTTTTAATTTATTATTTTTTTATATATTATTTGAAAAAACATAAATATTATTAGGAAATATGAAATGTAATTTCTGAAACGACTCACATTTCAGAATAAATGTAGAAGTAAAATAGTTTTCATTGACTCACACAAAAGGATATTAATATTTAGTATATGATACAATTTTTTTTCAATTTATATCATAAATCATACTTACGAAATTTATATTGTTCTATTAACTATGTAAATAGAATCTTCAATAGCATTTGGATAATCACAATTTTGCATAAATCGAGTTTAAAGTTTAAAGTTTAAAAGGTAACATTAAAAATGTTGACATTATATGTTAATTCGTCAATTTTAATGCAGGAGTACAAGGAAAAAAGGGTATAATAATATGTAAGTCTTTTTTGTCTATTTTTTTGTCACACTTCTTGTGCACATCTCTTTTCTTATTATTAATCAATTAATACTTAATAAATTATATCAATTAAAATTAATATTTAGTAAATTGTAAATATTAAATTAATCATTATTTATATTATTATTAGCGATTGTATCAATTTTACTTGCGTATCTTAGATGTATTTCTTCCCTGCATTCTTTTTTACACGTGATTCTAGTTTTAATTATACTAAATTGTATTAGTTGCCACTTTTAATAGATATTTGGTAATCGTTACAATAAGTTAAAATAAAATAATTTTTAATTACATGAATTTTCCCAGGCATTAGAATCTAATAATTAGATGGCAAGAAAAAATAAATTTACATTTTTATTAATAAAAAATTAGATTTCTGCATTACTCACACACCCTTACTTATATAGAGTAAAAGTTTAAAAATGTACGTCTTCTGTAACCAGTTATTTAGAAAGCACAAATTCTCAGTTAGTTTTTTACAGTACAGAAAACAAGGCCAATTCTAATCTTAGAAATTTGAATTTTCACGGCCAAAAATTCCAATTAGTATTATAATTAATACAATTATATTAATTACCTATTATTTAATAAAAATGAAAAAATTCAACTCCTAGAATTTAAAAAAAAATCATAACTAATAGATTTTTCAGTTAGCACATAAAAATTTTTCCCCAATCTCCTAATTAACGTCTCCACGGTCAAAAACGTACTTTACTACTTATTTTTAATTAATTATTTGTCCTATAATTTCAAAAAAGATTAGCCTAATACAGTTTATTCCAGTTGATTTATTATATTATATATAGATGTTTTAGAGGAAAAATGTCAATCTTTGAAATCCAAATATTGCTGTCCAAAAACGAATTTTGATATATGTTTAATAAACA
This sequence comes from Intoshia linei, assembly GCA_001642005.1. Taxonomy (NCBI): domain Eukaryota; kingdom Metazoa; phylum Orthonectida; family Rhopaluridae; genus Intoshia; species Intoshia linei. The sequence goes on along the minus strand of LWCA01000662.1, from coordinate 18,785 downwards.
TTGTTTATCCATGATATTTTTTCTAATTTTTGAATTTATTTTCGTATAATATAAAATTAAATGTTCATTATACCATTTTAGGAAAAATCGTAATTAATTTAAAACTAAATTATTTTAAAAATCGATGGATTTGCATAAAAATGCGATGTGGTTTAAAAAATAACATTACATTACAATAATATCGATTTATTAATAAATTGTAATGGATACTATTCAAACATTTAAAACACTTTACTTGCGTATTTTAAGTATATTTCAATTTTTATTTTATAATTATGTCAGTTTCATAATAATGATTTTAAAATGTAAGTAAATTTCAATTTAAATCCATTTCATTTAACTATACATCTATCTATCTATGTATATTCCTAATTTCCTTAATTAGATATTCATTTCTAACTTTAATCCAGTGATACATGATAAATCAACTAAAATAGACAGTAAAAAAATCACAATAAAAAATAACTATAAAATATGACTATAAAAATTTCCTTGAGTCGCATTTTAAATTAATTTTAAATTTTATTTGATATAGCTTCATGTTATGTACCTCGTACAAACAGCAACTAGCTTTGTCGAGGTCAGATTTTTTAATTTTAAGACTGCTTTTGGAATTGATTATATACAATGAGTGTAAAAAAATCAATATTAAAGTGATTTTTTGACCGTCAAGGTGTCAATTTGTAAAATTTAATGTTTTGTTTGTAGGTTAACTTAAAATAATTACATATACTATATAGTATATACTATAGACTAGGTTGACTGTTATGTACTATGTACTAAGAGCGCCTAGCTCTGCCGAGAGTACATTTTTATTCTACTAAAACAATTCGTAGCCTAGTTCTACCGAGGGAACATTTTTATACTACCAAAAAATAAATTTACATACTACGTACAAACAGGACCTAGCTCTGCCGAGAGCACATTTTTATTATACTTAAAAAATAAATTCACGTTGAAAATCTAACTTAAAAATCCTACTATTCACTATTATCAATCTCTTTAAAGGAGTGGTTCCCAAACTTGTTTCAGGTGGAACCGTCATATCACATTATTTTTTATTTTACAGTTTAATTATTGAATTGAATTCCATCTTAATTTTTTGTTTGTTAACATTTGCAAATTGTAAATTTTTAAAAAGCAACTTATGTTAATTTTCTTATTCCTTATAATCAGGGTTGATTATTAAATAAATGATTATTATCATGTGTACTTTATAGTATAATTATAAAATTAAAATTAACCTGCCAACACTGATCAGCCATTCTAAAATAGAGAAAATTGTCCACAATCCATTTGTAAATGCTAAAAAAACACAAATAAAATATTTAATCAAGAAAAAATAATTTACCCCGATAACGTCATTTTCTTATTCCTTGTTTCCCGCATAGCCATACAAATAATAGTTGAATAAGAAAACGGTGGTTTAATATTACTAATATATTTGTAAAAATCTCGATCAATGTTAAATTCTGGTAAATCAACTTTTAATCGATCACTCAAACAACCTGAACGTAATATCAAATTTTGATTACGACCATTTGCACCAGCAAATGATCGTCTGTTGTTGCGTGGATAACCTCTAATTAAATGTGAATTTTCAGTATTTTGATTATTTGAAATATTTTCTTTTGATTTAATTTTGATTATGTGAACGGATTTTTGATCTGGATCTCCAGTGTCACCCAATTTGACACGCTTCGCATTGATTATTTCAGATTTTTCTTCATTAGAGTCGATATTTACTGCGCCAACGCAACTTAGCCATGATAAATCTGAAAGAATATCATTCTTTTCCTTTTCTAAATTATCGGGACTTTGAGATGGGTCGTTGCAATTCATTTTTTTTGGTAAAGATTTATTTGGTGAATATTTAATGTTGGAATTTCTGTCGGAGTAATTTGAAAGATTTTCATCTTTTTCAAAATGGTAATTGTGTCTTTTATTTTGGGGGTCATGGTGTGGGACATGAACAACCGATTGGTCATATTGATGTATTTGATGTGGTTGAATTTGGCCATAATTTATTTCTTCATTTTCAAAATTTGACATGTAATTACCGTTGGGATTTGAATCTGAATTTGGATTCGAGTTTGACCGAGAATTTGAATTTGTATTTGAATATGATTTTGTATCACATTCAACGTATTTATATTGCTCATTTGGTCCAGGAAACATATCAAACGAATTCACATCCGTAGAGTTAAAATTACCATTAGCTAATGCTACATCACAAAAAATGGGACATTCGCCAATAAGAGACATACTTCCTTCATCATATTTTTTTGGGTCAGTTTCAATTTTAGATAAACCGTTTTCGTTGGAATAGTAAGGAAACGGAGATACTTCATTATCAGTAAACGCGTCCATGTAATTTTTTTATTAATTTTGAAACGCAAATATCAATACTGAGTATTATGGTGCGTTTAGTTTGAGTAAATTAAAAAACTATCTTCTTTAATAAATTTTGATCGGGAACACTATCAAAGTAATCAAACTTTTCAATTTAGCAGGAACAGATTGCAAATGCAGTCATATTACCTAATTGGTAGATTCATTTTGATAGATTAAACGTAAATAGTATTAAGTGTATTTATATAATAAAAAACCAAAAAGAGACCTCAACTCTACATAATAGAATGCACATGAGGCTCAATGTTTTGTATTTATTTTTAACAGTATGCCGGATAATGCAATAAAAATCCAACTCTGCGTGGATACCTGACAATGAAACCAAAACAGATATTGGTAGTAGTAGAAAAATGCCGAATAAATTAATTAATATTTTTGCTCCGCCAATCGATTATTGTACTGATTCAATTTTCTAGACTACATTGTTTCATTATACAGGTTCACTCGCCCGAAACACTAATGGATGGTGTTTTGAAATTTAATGCGTTTTAAATATTGTGTATTTATTAATTTATATTTTGCTACTTTCAGTTAATTTTATTTAAGTTTATAAACAGCGTAACCGATACTCTTACTATTTAAGGTTTAAACTATTTTACTTGTAATACATATATATGTAGGCTTAGTTGTATTTCAGTTTACCCGACTAAAAATGTTAAATGCTATTGTTTTATAAAAATTATTTTATAGAATGTAAACAATATGTACAAAGTTATTCGATTTCATAAAATTGTTAATCAATAATCTTGGATATGTAATACATTTTACATTATTAGGGCACAAATTGCAGTACCCGACATCTTTTTTTGGTTTCAATTATAAATAACCAAATAAATCAGAAATAACTGTGAAATCCACAGTGTGGATGAATGTGTATTATCCTCGTGCCGCGATGAAATTTAAGTTGAAAAAAAAGTTTAATTGAATTAATAAATTAGAAAAAAATCAAATTGATTGTAATGTAAAAAATAAACTCTGGCAAATTACAAATTATTTAAAAACTGACCCAGAATATATGTTTTTTTTAAATTCTTTAAATTTAAAATTTAATAAAAAAAGGTAATTTAAGTGTTTCAAATTCTATTTCTATTTCAATTTTTAAAAACGACATTTGCAATAGAAAATCACTATATTATTACTTATTTATTATAATTAAGAATTTTTATAAATAATGTATAATTTATAACAGGGTTCCCGCTTTAAGTCCAAAATTATATGCCTGGGCCGTGAGATTCAAATAAAATATAAATATATTTTGATCAACTCTTGTTTATTTTTATAAGAGAATTTTTAATATTTATTACAGAGTTTCTAGATGTTGATTATCCCAAAGCCTAGAGTCTAGACACACAACAACAACAAAGAGAATACACTATTTAAATCGAAAACCACTGCATTATTACATTGAAAAAATTAAAATATTTTTATTTTAATTACACTTAACATATATTTGCAGATCATTAATAATCAATCATTATTATCATCATTAATCAAGAATCTTGATTAAGGGGTGTCAGACTCAATTTTCTTGGCAAACCAAATGTGACAAAAAATATTTTTATTTAAATCATTTACGGTTTAAATTAATTAAAAAATGAAATAAAAAACAATAATGGAATAAGAGCATAACTAATGCTAAAATTGTAATCAGGAATAAATAAATCTATGAAAAATATGTAAAAAAGAAATATAGGTAAAAAAATTTGTTATAACGTGGGCCGCATAATTGACACCCTTGATCAAAATGAAAATATAATATTACTATTTATTAACATGTACATTAAATAGTTTTTTTAAATTCTAGGCGCTTAACGTTTTAATTAAACCGTAGATTTTCAACCATTGCTCCCAGATTGAACAAGTTTAATTTTTGCATGATTATCTCCCAGTTCTAAAATTATTTATTACGGATCTTTATAAATTAAAATTTTAATCTACTATTTTGAAAATTATATAGTAATGTTTCCATTTAATGGATTTTTTTGGAATATAGCAAATTTTTTGGTGGTTAAGGTTGAACTTTACTTTTTCAAACAATAATATTTTGAATTGAAACGTAGTTACTAAACGGGAGGGCTAAGATTTCATTTCAAACATATTTTATTTTTTTTACAAATCATTTTGATAAAAAAATATTTTTACTAATAATCTTACTTAGTGTTAATTGACATTGTTAATCCAATAATAATCTTACTAATATAAACTATTTATTAAAAAGTTGAATATGGTGCGTCTGACATTAGCAAATTATTAAATAATTGAACATCGCAATTTTTAATTAAGAATTTTCCAATTACAATAATAACAATTATAATAACTTAACATACATTGTGTTTTCAAATTGCTAAAATATCGGATCGTTATCTTCAAATTTCATTATAATTAATATCTGCACACACGTATCACACAAAATAGACACGTTTAATCATGTAAATAAAATTTTTACAAGAGAGATCCAATATCCTTCATGAATTGGTCATATGCTACATCCTTAAGTTTAGAAGCATTGGATTTAGATTGCACAACAGGTTTACTACGTGGTATTAAACCTGAATCTGCAGAATCTAAATACATTAATATAAAACTAAAAAACATAAAAAAATACGTTCAGGTCGTTTAATACGTCCAAATACGTCTTTTGTTTCTCTTTTAACTTTGAGTTGAGAAGGTGTAAATATTGTAGACTGATTCATTAAATTTCGTAATATTGGTTTGGATTCAAAAGTTTGTTTGCTATTAATAAACACATCACTTTTTTTGTGAGCGGGATCATGATGATGTCGGTCACTCGGAACATTCATACCAAAATATCCTTGGTTTTGAAATAACGGTGGCGGTGGTTGAGACATATATTCAGGTACATTTGGTGCAGTAGGCATTGGAGGAAGTTTTGAAAATTTCGAATTTCTATGGTTTGAACCTATTTAAAATAATGAAACAATAAATTAAATAAAATACTATATTCAATAGTCTCCGGTTGAATCATGACTGGATCATTGGAATAATTAACAATATTCTAAAAATAATCATTAATTAAATAATTCACAAAAAAGTATAAATTACCACATCATCAAATCTTACTTTTTTTTCATTTTCTAAATAAGGGGTAACTTTACAAAAATTAAACGAAATTACTGTCGAATTTTGGCGGTTCATCCCCATAAATGAATATCGCTGGTGGAGGACTTGGTGGAGGTGACGCTATAATTTCCTTTGGTATATTCAAACTACGCAATCTAAATTTTAAATAAATACATTTTATACACCTTTAAACAGTTTCGGCTTTTGCAGGATACTTTTGGTTAACAAATGATTAACCTTGAAAGGAAACTTGTTGAAATCTAAATACATACATAAAAAGATCGGTTAAATTCATACCAGCCTCACATGATGAAGGCAATGGGATAGTATCTACGTCAATGTTTTTGTACGATTTGTATTGTTCTAAATAAAATATTTAACACAATTTATCTAAGTAAGGTTCTATATTATTTTAATAGCTATCAAAATGTAGATTCGTTAAATTTGATGAAAAAAACAAGAAAAATTTTAAAAAGTATAAAAACCATCAACTAACCAAAAATTGACAATTATATTGATATACAACATTAGGAACATTCCTTGGCAATTTGATAAGATGAAAAATAAATAATAATTTGAATGCATACCATAACGAATAATTTTTTCCAAGCGACCACTCTCATATTCTGTCAAAATACGTCGCAACTCTGAAACTTTCTCAGGCTTTTCTTGATTCTAAAAAAAATTTATTATAAAACTAATATGTAAAATAATAACACTTGATACCATAATAAATAATAACCACAATAAAATTAACATTTTATAATTCTGGATTTTATAGACTCAGTAAAATCGGTCGTAGTTATTTCTTAGTTTAAAAAAATTTTCTGACACATAAAAAACATATATTATGGTATCTACAGCAAATATTTATAACTATTTTTTTAATTTGTATACATTTTTTCAATGTTGCAGAGAGTGTGGGTGGTCAAAGTTAAATTTAAAGGTCAAATAAACCAGAATCAAAGTTCCTTTGGATTAGATTATAGAAGATTCAATTTCATATCTTGCGAATCAATAAAAAATAAAAATTTTACAGTGAGTATAGACGGGTAACAACAAGGAAATATGTTGCTCTAATCTAAAGTACGATCCCAATATACCAATTCAAACAAAACTATAAGTAAAATTTATATAAGAGTACATTTGTATTTGTAATTGTAAAAATTAAACTTACATAATATTTGCAAATTTTATCGAACATTAACTTCAATCTATTCCTCTTTTCAGTTATAACTCTTGGATTTAATGAATTTGTTCCATCGATACAATATTCTAGAAATATAAATGTATTATATGGAAAAATTGATTGATAAGTTGCATTTTGTTTAAATTAAAATTCTAAAATTCAAAACATGATAAATACAAATCCATCGATGTTTATTTTCATAAACTATTTTATTTAAATTCAGATAAAAAATAAGTAATATTACATATATCATTAATAACAGCACAACTTCCCAACACAAATTTAAAATTTAGGCCAGGATCGTCAAATTCGTGCATATGGATCCTGGCGTCCATGAAAATTTTTGAGATTAGAGGCCGATAAAATATTTTATTCATTATAGTTCAGGGCTCCCAAACTTTACGAATGCATGCACTATTAATCTGAAAATTTGGCTGTACCCCAATTTTTTTACAATTTATCAAAAATAAATCAATGTTCCAAAGTATCTAGTAGCATATCCAATTATTTTAAAAAAACAAAGTTGGAATGGTTAAAATATCATATCCTTGAAGTCTACCTGCTCACTGGAAGAAACGCGTTTATAAAAATTATCATAATTTAAATCAGCGTTTCCCAAATTCTGGTCCGCGGACCAGTAGTGGTCCGTTAAAAATTTTTACCGGTTGGCGAAATAATTTTTATAATTTATGACCTATCTGCCGTGAAAAAAGTGTGGGAACCCCTGTTGTAGTGCATTTATGAAATTTACAAATTATTATTTTTGAAATTTTTTAAAAATCGCACGTCTAAGTCCCCCACAAATTGAAATATTTTAAATTTCTCAAAAACAAATTCATATAATTTTAAAAGCAATAAATGTATATAAAATAAACCATTATCATCCAATTTTACCATATCCTCTATAATTTCGTGGGGCTCTCTTTCCATTATAACGCTAACTCTTTTCAAATATCTTTGTTTTCGGTTCTAAAATATACTATATCAAAAATTTAAAACCTTGGTTCTAACTTTTCATTTAACGAACTAATTGAAAAAATTAAAATCAAGTTGTCGATATTTTTAAGATAAAATTTACGAATTAAAAATTTTTAAAATAGTAACATTAAATTAATGGGAAATGTTGGAAAATACACACTGGGAATCTTTGTTTTATAAAAGAAAGGAAAAATTATTCCTTTTACTGTCGGTTATATAATACTAACGAACAGGACCATGGAGAGGGACTTACTATTTTAATGTATTAATAGGTAATGTTAAAATTTTTCATTTTCATGATGACCAATGTGATTTCCAACTGTTTATTATAATATTAAGAGTCTAAATTTTAGACTATAAACGATTGCTTAAATAATGTATAGACGTTCCATTTTTAAAAAAAAAATTTGATTGGGCCTAAAATTTATATCTGTCAGGTCTAATGCTGGGTCTCACGGCTCTACTCACGAGACTAAAAGAATGTTCATATTTATATCTGAGTAAACAAGTGATTTTAAAATTGGTCATATTCTTTGATTTACACGTAATGAATTTTGTTACAAAAATAAATAAATATAAAATTATTGTTCATCAAATTTATCGCGAATTCGTAAAAAATGATACGCATCATTGGGGTTCTAGCCCAATTTATGAACCCGTGATTTAAATGTATAATAAAAATTACTTTAGCTTTCTCCTTTACTCGTAATTTCTTTCCTATAAAGATTATAAAAATTTCTTACATGTATAGACATAAATATTAAGAACCGTCGGTGGTCGTCAAATTAATTTTCAACGCCACCCTAAGAAACATAAGTGAATAATTCTTTAAAGATATTATGTTAAAAAATTAGTTGGTTAAATACATTCAAAATAATATTTCCAACACTCAACTACATGTATGTAATAGTTTCGATCCTTAATATCCAATACTATTAGAGTTATAAAATATTGTCATATATTCTTGCTAGTAATATTAAATAGTACGGATTAAATTTAGTAAAAATTAAAGGCTGTTATTGCGTGAAATTTTAAAGTTTAAAGACCGTATTGCGGAACTACTGTATCATATAAATTAAAAAATTACTTTCTCGATCCGTTGGAGTAATAAACCGACCAGCTTTTGTGACTGACTTTTTCTTTCCCATTTATAATTTCTAAATATCCAATTTTATTCAATGCAAATCAATACAATTCAATCTCTACTTTTTAAAATTGACAAATTTAATAGACCGATAGTTAATTTTGTTGAATATAACTTTATATTTATAATTGTTTATAATCCACGGAGATACAAATTAAAATTTAATTTACAAATCGAAATGTTGTTTCAAAAGTTTTCAAAATAATTATAAACATTTCCATAGTTCCATTAATGAATAAATTAAAAATTAGAAATTTTCAATTTCTTTATGATGTGAAAATAAATGCAAGATTAAATTAGCAATGTTTAATATTTACAATAAATGTTTACATCTTTGAGACAACTTAATAATAAAATAGAAAGTGGCAAGTTTAATTAAATTTAACAAGATTAGATTAATATGGAACACAAACAAGTTTACGTTGATTTTTCAAAGGTATAAATACAGAAATATTTTTTGTGTCGTGTATTTCCAGTATACATAATAATTAGACAAAGTTTTTTTCGATTTAAAAAAAATTATTCTTATGGTTCTAGAATCTAAATTAACCCTTAGATACCAAAATATCTTATGTGAGATTTTAAAAAATGACCAGATATATAAAATGTAAGTACAAAATGAGATTTCAATCTTAGGCATTAGACTGAAATTTATCCATTATTTTTTTTATTTTTTTGATACGCATGACATAATCTAAATTTATGACATGATATTTTCTCTTGTAAATTTAATTGCTTGTTTCAAATATTAAATTGTCAACATTCCATTTGAATACTTTTTGTTATAGAACCACACTTTTTAGTAGAGGCTTGTTTATTCTGTAGCTAGTTTATTTTTATTTTTTTATTTAAATTTTTGACGTTTAGTTTATCAGCTTTTGTATAATTTTATGTAGAAAAACAATCAAAGTGTCTAAGGGTAAATATAATCGCATAAATTCGTTGTCCATATGAAAAATTTTGAAAACTTCTCAGACTAAACTAAGTCGTTATCTATGAATTATAATTATTAATTAATTTTGAGATTTAAAAAAACAGCAAAATCATCAAATCTACGAAAAAATAAACGTAAGAAAGTTGAGATTCTCAACGTGAGAATCATTATAAGCTTTAGCGAAATTAATTTTTTTGAATTAGTACTCATAAATTTTGTTTTTTGAAAAAGGGTCATTTACAAAAAAAGTTAAAAATATTTTTTATGTAAATTTGAGCAAAAAAACTGTTGCAATCCCACTTTTATCCCACAATTAATAAAATTTAATCAAAAATACCATTTCAAACCCTAATGGAAAAATCGACTTTTATAGATATTTTTTTAAAAAAATTTACATAACTAATCCACAAAATAAATTTCATCAAATTTTACCAACTCTAGAGAAAAATCACCTATTTCCAATATTTTTTTAAAAAATACGATTAAGGATTTAAAGATAAACATAAAAGTCTTATGAGAAAAAACCTTTCATTTTTTTATAAATAGTTAATATTTCATGTTTTATTTTGGGTCCAAAAAAATAAATATTTTGAAATGGGGAACGGTTCACTACTTGAATCGGGAATCACTGATATAAACTAAAATCTATTGTATTTTCTGGTGACTTTATTTTAATTTACAAGTTTTTTAAGATCACAATTGAGTCTATAAACTTAAGTCTATCTTATAACACTAATAATAAATAATTTCTTCAAAATTGATAGTAATACTTTAATAATTAACGTAAAATATTTTTTAATTATTGTGGATTTGGTACCGTTATTTTGCTAGTGCAGTAACTAACTTTATTATTTTCAATAATCAGAAAATTCCGGTTTTAGGGTTTGTAAAAGTGGATTAATCTCTTAAGGGTTGATAAAACTGCAATTTTCCCTAAATAGTTAGTAAAACTGAATATTTAATTTTAGGGTTGATAAGACTGAATTTTTCCTTAAGATTTGGTAAAACAGGAATTTTCACCAAAAGGGTTGATAAATTTTGATTTTTAGTAAAAATGGTTGGATTTAACTAGACACCCTTTATTATCTACTAAATTTTAATTTTTATTTACATGGCATAATTTTTCTTTATTTGATAAAAAATGTTAGGAAAAAGAAAACATGGTTGAAATTGAAAAGTTATTGAATAAAAGCAATGAATTATCATTAGAAATGTCTGATTTGATGCATTCCTTTGATGAAAAATTGGGCAACGTGGAAAAATTGATTAAACCACTTTATAAAAACATGGAAGAACGCCAAAGAGCTCAAAATAGTAATTTATTTTTTATTTTTTTTCAGTATACCAATATTGCCCAGTTTTTTGACGGAATGAACAATATTACGAGTATGAAATGTTTAAGTATAAATTTGGCCCCATGAAATTATTAAAATTATAAAATGTGTCCATCCGTCAAAAAGGGTCAGGGCCAGTAGCGGATCTAGGTGAGGTGCAGGGCGGCCGTTACCTGGCCTGACAAATGTGCCCTAAAATATTTGTAATTTATTTATTAACATTGTAAAAAATTAAAAAAATTTTCTATGCCCATTGTTTACGTTTTATGTATATAATGATCATTTATCATTAATCTATGTATTATTTTTCATGCTAGTAACATTAGTTTAAGTTAAAATTATATTAGATAAATATAATATAAAATTTTAGTTTAAATTATCGGACTTAACGTTGTTTATAATCGAAAGAGAATTTGGAATGATTAAATTAATTAATTAATTGAGAATGATTCTTTTGAACACAACAGTTGAATGTTCAACATTGAAAAATTTAGTAGAATGAAAACTAGAAAAAAATATAAATTATTATAGATAGAAATATTTAATAAACATGATATAAAAATTCTAGTATAAATACATTATATGCATTTGGTCCCTTAATAATTATTTCGGCCCCCCTGGCTGAAAATTCTAGATCTGCCCTGGTCCGGTCCCTGTTCTAGTCATTTAAAAAATACAAACTTAAATTTATACAATTAGATATGGATCAACTTGAAAAGGGAATAGATACCGTGTTAGGTTATTACAAGTCCGTAGTAGATATTGAAAAATTTATACAAGATGCTGGGTAAATGTTATGAAATGTACAATTAATTTGATATTTCTAGAGACATACCAAATATAACTCTATACATTTCAAAAATACAAGAATTAAAATTGGCTCTAGATTATTTTGAAAGTATAGATAAAGACAATCATATAACATCTCAAGCAGTAGGATAATTTTAAAAATTTAATTTAATGACTTATTAACATTAACATTATTAACTTGTAAATACATTTTACACACTTAAAAATATTGTAAATTTTTTTTAGGCGTCTCTATTTGAAGCGTGCAATCAACGATTAGAAATAAAATTTACAAATATATTATCTCAAGCAGCAAAAGACTTTGATATTACTAAATTTTTCCTTTTTATTACTAATAATTTAAATGAGGAATATAATGTGATTCTAGTAAATACAGACACAATATATCAACTTGTAAACATTGGATCATGGTTAGAAATGAGCAAGGTTGTGTCAAATTATGTCGATGAATATGTTGATAATCGGTCAGAATGTATATTGGAAATTTTGGCTACGTAATTTTCATTTTTATCGTTTTTTTATTTAAATTTGTAGAATAAAATGTTTGACTATGTCGTCAAAATACAAAATTCATTTTAGACGTAGATCTATGAATAGTTTGGTATTTTATATTTTGAGTATGTTTCATCAATTACTTTTAGCAAAAAATGGGTTCCAAAATTTTTAGAAAATCTGCAGCAGGGTAATTATATAAATTACTAAAAATCTATAACTTGTATACTTCGTATAAACTGTATTTAGATCTGACGAGGGCAGACTTTTTTAATTCTAACAATAATAATAATAAATGAATATCTTACATTAGGGATCGGCAACCTTTGCATCTCGTGGCCACCTTTTTATATCAAAAAATTATACGACCCCGTTTTTGAAAATGTACACATGCTACATTTCAATTTTAACTGAAGAGAAACGGTTCTAGTATATTCTATACTAAAATCAAGTGAAAATTCAGTATTAAAATGATTATAATGAGCCAATTATAGTAGAAAATGTTTAAAGTTGAAAAATAAATAATTTACATACAAATTATGTATTTATTAATTCAAATGGTCGCCAAAAATATTATTTGGGCCCGCGGGCCATTTATTTCCGACACCTGTTTTACATAAACATGATTCTATTCATTATTATCAATTATTTAATTATTTCAAAAGTCCCACTTTTATCCCACCATAAATAAAATATCCATTTCAAGCCCTCTATATAAAAATCCCTTTTTAACCTCTTAATCCTACACCAAAATATTAGATACAATTATATTAATCCTTGAGTTTTAAGGTAAAGGAAAATTTTTTTGACCATTATATTTTTTTGAAAAATTCCATTTTACCAAAGATTTTAGAAAGTTATCATATTTTTAGCTTTTTTGACGGCGAAGGCTCAACTTTGTGATATTGAATTTTTGAGTATATGTTAACTTAACACCATTAACTAGAAAAAGCTTTATTAGATGTGGTACTTTTTAAAATTATGCCACTATTAGTTATTTATACATTTTTCAAAATGATAGACAATTTAAAGTTTTGTGTGTGTTGTTAAATTTATTCTGTAGTTTTCTGGATTTATCAAAAAGAAAGGAAAAAACTGGTAAATATTATGTATTATTATTAACGTTTATTTATTTGTCTATTTAGCTTCAATTCCATTTAATAAACAAAACACTGTATGTCATTATATTATCCATTTATATTATAATACGAATTAAGTCAGAAGTGAACCTACCAAGACTCTTGACTTGACATTTTAAATTTAAAAAAATAAAACTTTAAAATAAAATAAAATTTTTTGTTAATACACAGAATAGTTATGATATTCAAGAATATAATTTTTTAATATTCGATTTGGAACAATCAGGCCTCATTTTAACAAAATTTCGTCAAAGCCCTTCGAAGAGGCTTCTCGGTTACGGTAGGTTTGGAACTGAATTAGGGTGTCACACGTATCTGAGTAACAAGGGTCAATAGAAATTTAGCACTCATTGTCTTCAGTTGTACGATATAAATATAACTACAAAATAAAATCCTAAAAATCTAATATTGATCATATCGGAACATTTTCAATTATCTTATACGAAAATGGGGAGGGGATAATTATGTGTTTAGGAACCTAACGTTAGGTTATAATGTAGTATAGTTAAACTCCTCTGATTAACTAAACCTCGATATTTGACATACCCTTCCTTTATTGATAAAAATTTCAATATCCAAATTTATATATAGGTATTTACCTCAAATATAAAAGACGAAATTGGTGAATCTGAAATTTTGTCATTTGTAGATGTAATGAATGCATTTTTGCAAATATTGGAACCAGAAATACAATTAGCTCAGACTGTATTATCTCATTTGAATTACATGATGATTACTAGTCGAATCATTAAACCTGTTATATTAAATATTGAAACAAGTGCTAATGTAACCATTATACTTATTGTCCTTATTTTTGCTATAAAACATTGTTTAGAAATTAAAAGCTTTAATCGCACGTATGATACAGAAAAAAGAATTTACTTGTATATCTAGTTTATTGACAATTGTTTCTCATTTTAAGAAAATTAGATTTAATCTTTTTGCAGAATTGGCGGTATAAATTGAAAAATTTATTTTTATATTTATATAGGACTGTGATGAAGAAATTAAAGTGTCGATATTGTACATTATGAATCTGTTTAGTGAATTGGTAATTGTACTTGTATTCCTGTTTCCTAATCATTTTTGAGAAACTTTACCAAAATCTGTTTATAATTTATTAATTTTTTACAGTCCAGTAATGTTTGTCAGTAGTGGCCACCACACCTGTATTTGGGTGATGCTGGTATAAAGATATTAAATTGACATGTCTATTTTTTCAATAGACATACATGAAGTCATCTTTCACATATTTTATTAGGAATTTTGAGATATTTTAGCCGAAAATTTTAAATTGACGTTTGGGGTAATTTTATGTATTTGGACGAAAAACATAAATTATTCAATCTAAAACCACTTTTCAGCTCGATGGAAATACCTCTTTGACTCCATATATGTACATTTTTAAAAAAAGTGGGCATACAACCACTAAAAATGATTGGAAATGTGACTGTCGATTGGTTATATCTAATCAAAATTCTGGTTTTAATTATTAAATTTAATTGTTAATTTATAGAGCGCTTCAGCATTAAGAGATTATGTTGAATATGTCAGGGTAGTTTTAATTCTTGGGCACTTTTATGTATTTGCTTTAGACTGATACAGACAAAATTAGTTCAATGCCTACTGATGGAACAGTTCATGAAATTACTACCAATGTTTTATTTTTAATGGAAAATATGTATCAACAACACATTTCAATAGGATACTCCCTTATGCCGGCTGGTATTAAATATCTTTAACAAAATAGATTTAAAGTTTGATGTTTCGAATTATTAGGCTGATGTAAACATTTTTACATTTTTTTGGTATATAAAAATGGATCATGATTCATGACAAAACATTAATATGGAATATACCCATAGTAACAGAATTTAACTGAATTTAATTTTTTTAAATAAAAACCATTAAATGGTCATATTTCTTGTTATTATGAATTTTTGAATAATACATGAAGAAGTTATATACACCAAACATTATCAACTGGTTCCATATGGACTCTTGGTCCCCAAGAGTTTTTTTGGGGTTCAATAAAAATTATATCAATTTTAAATTATTTAAAGAAATAAAATAAAGTTAAAAATGACATTTTCGCAATGAGAGTAATTATTTCTAATTAACGCCATCTAATTTAATTACTAATTAATAAAAAAATTAGTTTATATTTATGATAGTAATTAAAAATAGATTCTAGAGCTTTAGAGATAAATTTTATATTAACGGAATTTTTGGTTCATACAAATTTGTTAAGAAAAATAAATAATTCAAAATTCCATTAAAATGGAATTTCCGAACAAAAATTAGAGACAATTAGATGGTTTAAAGTAGTGCTTCCCAACATTTTTGACTCAATCATAGGCCCACAACTTTTCCGATGTCCCACTAATGGGACGTAGCCCCACGGTTCCGAAACACTGGTTTAAAGTCAATCTGTCCAAACCTTTATAAATATGATGCAAATTTTTACATTGTTTTGAGGTTTTAGTCATGTAATTTACTGGCACTGTCATCACGTTACTAAACATTAAAAATTAATATAAAAAATTTTTACATAATTTTAAAATTTAGAGTCAAAAATGATTACGTCTTTTGATGATCATACTATTCGACTTAAAAGTGAAGAATATTTTAGTATTTTGATTTATTTATCATGATATAATTTTGTGTAGAAAAATGTTATGATGCTTTACGAACAAGATTACGAAGTATGGCTGACAATTATCCGGAAAAAATGCTCCAATCTTTATTTATGATCAATAATTATCATCATATGTTTAAAGCTCTTAATAGGTATACTTTTGAATATGTATGTCAATTAAAATTCATGAGTTAATATTTCAGATGAATTTTACCAATATTGCAAAGCATTGTAATAAATATAAAAATGATAATAACAAAGTTGTACTTTTATTAATTTATTGTTGTAGTTTTTATTTAAATTTTAAACAAAATGTTTTAAAAATGAAAAATTGCGTAGCAATGACAAAAATCCGAAGTAATCAATTATATGAATTTCCACTCATATTTCTTATTGGAAATGTATAGACCATGGTGGGGAACCCATTTCATACATAAGGCCATATTCCAATAATTTGAAATAAAAAAAGGGTAATCTGGGTTTTTGACTGTGAAAATTACCTTTTTTAAGGTTACCATTTATGACAATACTTATGAATTTAAAAACAATTCTAGAATTCATGTTGTATATAATTATAAAACTTTCTTAATTTTTACAAAAAAGGGTAAATTGTGGTTTTGACCGTGAAGATATAAGATTGTGAAATTGAAAATTATCATAATATCGATGAATTTAAAACTTTTCATTAGAATGTGTAATTTTTATAATTCTAGTACGGTATATAATTTGAACTTAAAAACTAAGGGCAGTTGTGGTTTTTAATCTTGAGGGACTTAATTTCTGAAATTGAAATTTGCGATAAAACATTACATTTGAAAAACTATTATAAGAATATGGAATTTGTAAATTTCGACTCTCGTTACTTTTTTAAATAAACTGGAACAAATAAATAAATAAACAGACATACATTTTTAACTATTTTACTTTATATAAGTAAGGATATAGGAAATTATTAATTACGTTGCACCTTATTAATAGAATTTCCACGTTGTTGTCAATATGTGGTGAAAATTAAATATTGTAAAACTTGATGACACGAGTTGATATTTGAGGAAATAATATTTTTATCAATTAAAATAACAAACGTTAACCTTACTTTAAAACAGTAAGGTTCTTCCACTTTATTGAGAAACACTGTTGTTGGTGATTTATTCGATTATAATCGATTAATATATAATAATTATTAAGCAAATTTATCTACCATAATGTCGACTGTATATATTTTTTAGAATCGCTTTTGTGAAATCTCTTGGATCCATAATTGAATCGGTGGCGGAAGAATATTCATCACGAATTGAAAAATACACAAACCATTATATTGTTCAGTATGTATTTTGACATATTTCATATTACTGCATAGATGCAGTTATTAAACATAATTATTTGGTTTCATTTAGTGGATGGGGTAAATTAACGGAAGTTATTCAATCAATAAAACGCCTTTCTTATCAACGGACGGAGGAATCAAATAAAGTAAAGATTTACATTAAATTATACACAGAACGTATTAGATTAAAGAGAAAGACAAATCTAGAATTAAAGATATATTTTCGGTATAATATTTCGAATCAATATACATTTTTTAGTCGTTTAATAAAGAATATGAACACGCGATGCATTTACAGAAAATGTACACGATAGCGGATAGCAGGTTACGTGCTGATCTAAGAAAAAAATTTGAAAATCTAATTGAACCATATATAAAGTTTTATCAAAGTCATGTTTATGTAAATTTCAGCAAATCACCAACAAAATACATTAAATATAACCCGACAGACATTAAAGAATCAATTTCAGCTTTGTTTGATAATTAAATGTAATTTTATATTGCAGTTTTTATCAAACCTTCGAATTTCAAAAAATGTCATTACATATCGTATTTTCATTTTCACAGGTTATATTACTCTAACTTGCGAATGCTAGTAACATTTTAATCCATTTCGTTTAAATCCTAACTTATATAAAATGCGACGCGATTTTTGTTTGTGTGTTACTTTTTTTAAATAACTAGCACTCTTAGAATTTTTTAAAAACAACATTTCAATTCCAGTTTTTTCTGGGGCGTAAATTTCAACCTCCCAATTTCACATCTTAAGGGTCAAAAACCCCTGTTGTCCCTCTTTTTGAAAATTAAACGAGTTGGAGAATTTAAAAAAATATATACGCTGATGCTGATTTTAAAATCATAAAAATTATCATAAATTTAAATTTGAAAAAATTATACCTTCATGGCCCAAACTACAAATTCCCTTCCTTTTTTTTTTGAAAACAGCCGTACAATTTCAAAAATTTACAGGTGATAGAGTTGTATCATGTTAACACACATAAAAAATTTCAATTTGAATAAGTGACGACTTAACGATCAAAAAAGCATTTTAATATTCATATATTTTTTTTCCGAAATATTTTATTAAAACCAAAAATGTGAAATAATTAACGGTCCGAAAATTAAACAAAATAATTATTCTGATAGCGCTTATTCCAGTTGATATAAATACAAAATTTCAACTCTAGAAATCTACGCATTCCCGGTGAAAAATCATTTTTAATATATTATTTATCAATATTTTTAAAATATTACGATTAAAATTGAAAATGTAAATATTGATCCTACAATTTTAAAAAAAATGTGCA